>JAJPUD010005104.1:0-41197 GCA_023553655.1 Myrmecobius fasciatus | reverse complement strand
TCCAAACTTCCCTTAAAATTGGTGGGTTTTGTTATTGCTACCAGTTTTGAAACGGCAGAGCTCATATTTGTGACACTTCCTAAATTCACTGCAAAAGATTACTTGGTGATCACTACCTGAGAACTTCATTAGATTTTCACACCAAGTTCCTATGCACTTTCATATATGTTAAGTAGTATTTTTCAGTTTTCAGAAGATCTCTTTCTGCTGCTCTGTAGTCTTATACAGTATGCTATATAAATTACTGTTAGCACCAGACTCTTCTCTTACCTACTCTTATGTATCTTTCTTATGGTTTCCTGCCTTTGATCCTTCATTTCTCAGGAGAAAATGCCATTAATGTTTTTAGATAGGTCATGCTTTGAGGAAGAAGAAAAAAGAAATGGAAGAAATTGTAAATTTTCAAAAATAATTTGTAGAAAAAAGTTTTTCTTATAAGTCCAAAAAACTTGAGTTTGGATTTATTTACTTTTTAAAAATGACATTTGGCAGCTCTTTATCTGTCAAACTAAGGGTCACAATTTATTGCATAATAATTAGCTGTAAAATGCAAAAGGATATTTATTTTCTTTTGTCCTTTTCTCTCATTTTTTTTTCCTAATAGGAGATATTTAAACATACTTCACAGGCTCACTGGACCATAGATGTTGAATCAGAAGGGAAATTAGAGATCATCTGGTCAAACCTTTTCATTTTATAGATGAAGAAATGAGGCCCATAGAGGCTAAGTAGCATAAGTAGGAAATAGTAAAGCTGGCATTTAATCTAGGTTCTCTTGACTACAGATTCAGTGCTTTTTTTACTATGCTTTCATAAGTTTCTGATATTTAATTTCTTTTATAATACGCACGAATATTTGGAATAGCACTGGCATTACTATGTATGTTGGGAGTAATGTACATTTATTTTTAGTTTAATCATTCTGACTTTATTTCATATTGCTTTTACCAAGAATTAGTGGTTATGGATGTAAGTGGCATACTAATACTTGGTTCCCAAGATCTGAACAATATGTCATTGTTCCAGATGATGTGCTCCTTTGCTATAGTCTGTAGAGAATAGTATGGTTTTTATTTGAATTCTTGTCTTATCTTGAAAATGCTTTGTATTGGGGCAGCTAGGTGGCGTAGTGGATAGAGCACCAGCCCTGAAGTCAGTAGGACCTGGGTTCAAATCTGGTCTCAGACATTTAACATGCCCTAGCTGTGTGACCTTGGGCAAGTCACTTAACCCCAATTGCCTCAGCAAAAAAAAAAAAAAAAAAACAAAACAAAACAGAAAATGCTTTGTATCCCCTAAATAGTTTCTTAATGACCAACAGAATTAAATAAAAGATTTATTACATTACTAATTTTTTTCCACTTTCTTTTGAACTTAGATCTCTTCTCTGGGGTTAATCACTAGAAATTTATAATTTATTTCCTAATTATTGTGAAGGTAATAGACAAATACCTTCCTATCATAATTGCCTTTGTTACAAATCAATTTGAGAACATTCTGAAGCAATGTGAATTAGCCCAAACACCAGTATTAATGTGATTTTTAATTTAAAAAATCACAAAGTAATGCCCAGACCCTGAAACAGATTTTAGACAATATTTCATGACAAAAGTATAATATGGCATCCTATTACATGTAAAGCTCAGATAATGCTTATTAAGTTCTAGGTACACAGTCCTATCTGTAAACTACTTTTTAAATTTATTTTTAATGTTTATAGAATTAAATTGAATCTGAAAGGACACACGGAATTACTGTAGGAAAATCCAGTGCCAATAGAATAAAGATTTATTTAGGTGATAGACTTCAAACTTGTTGCCATTTTCAGTAGTAAAATAAAAGGGAGAAACATTTTTTAATTAATCTTTTACTCAGATTACTTGGAGGATAACATTAGCTCTTAAAAAAAAAAGGAAGCAAAAACCTTACACCTTTATCTTTATTAAAGGATATGTTAAATTGATGATGTGAATTCTGCTACCTAAACCACATTTCATACTATAGCTAGTATTTTATTAATATTATTTTATTCTTATATCACCTTCATCTGTGCTATCTTTTATTACAAAGGATATGCAGTATTACATTTTGCATTTTCTTATCATTTCTTCTGGACCAGCTTTAATCACTGGCATTCCAATTTGGTTTTTGTTTTTTCCACTTGCATTGTTGTTATACATATTGTTTCTTTGATCTGCTTATTCCTTTTTATATCACTTCGTAAGTCCATAGCCTTCCCGGATTTTTTTCTTTCTTTTTTTTCTGAGGCAATTGGGGTTAAGTGACTTGCCCAAGGTCACACAGCCAGGAAGTGTTAAGTGTGAGAGGGCAGATTTGAACTCAGGTCCTCCTGACTTCAGGGCTAGTGCTCTATCCACTGTACCACCTAGCTGCCTCCCTCCAGTGCTTCTTTATATTCTTCATATTCATTGTTTTTTTTATAGATTAATAATGTTTTATCTCATTTGTCTGTCACAATATTTTCAAACAATTGATGGACATATATTTTGTTTCTAGTTTTGTATAAAAGTATTATATGTAGCTAAATATCTTAAACAAGAATTTTAAAACATCTGTAAATTTTTTGGCTGTTTAGGAGTTTTTTTAAGGTGCCTTCAGTTCTAACTCTTTTGATCCTTAAAATTAAGATAATTATAATAGTATAATATTCAATAAATCCTAACTAGTCTTTTATTTTATTTAAGTTATTTTGTTTTTCTTTTATGTTCTATATACAAGCATTTTAATTTTATAAATGATTTCACTTTCTGGCAAGTTGGCAAATGTTAGCTATTTAAAATTGTAACTGAGTAATTTCTAAATACTACTCATAGCCTAAACATAGCAAGACATTCGTCCCATCATGTGAACACGCAGAGGTTTAAGACATACAAAGTAGATTGGGGGCAGATGGGAGTAGAGTGGAGTGTACAGAGGGCTAGATGAGATTTGTATTAAAAAGACACATCTAACAATTTTAAAGTGTTTTAAGAAAAAGATTCATCCCAGAAAACAGGAGCTAAAAGTTTATGATTTTGACTAAACTAACAAATGTATTCACTTTGGATTATTTAATTCTAATGCATAAATCCATCAGTTTTGGCTCACAGAGTTAGGGCTGAGGAGACCTTAGAATTAAACCTTCTCATTTTACAGATGATGAAATTAAGGTCCAGAAAGGGTTAGTAGTGTCTTAGTTACAGTCACATAGTAATATGTGGGAGAAGCAGGTTTTCAACCCAGTCCTCTGGACTGAAATACAATATTCTTTCCACTGTTTCCATCTTTAAATTCCAAAATCCTAAATTTATTTATATTGGTGTCAAAAACATTACATATGAAAACTAAAATTTCTTCTTGTAGATATATCGTTTTGATTCACCAATTAAGAAGCTGTTAGTCTCACTGGATTTTAATGGGAAATCTAATAAAAGAGGCTTTTAAAGTTTATCTTTTTAAAAACCAATATTCCGTTAAGTGATTTCATTAGAACTATTTGAATAAATTTAAAGCGTGTTCTAACTTATAGCATCACTTGGTCTGTTCGGTCATCAGCTTTTCTGGCTTTAATTCTCCCCTGAATATCTTTGCAAAATCCAACATTTCTCACAATAAGCTTTGGAGGTTAATTTTAATTAGGTTTTTAAATATCAGAATTTTTAAAAAGGTCTTAAAATGTACTGTTATCTTTCAGTAAAAAATTTTGCTAATATTTGACTATTATTTGCTAATATTTATAGAATTTACAACTAAAAACAATAATATTTATTCTTATATTACTTTTTTACTATTTCAAAGTTCTGATAAGAAAAGGATGCAAAATGAATTAATAAGCAGGATAAACTATAAATTCAAGATAATCAAAAGTTCATTTAATTCTGTTTTATGAAATTCAAAATTTTCAAATAAAATTATCCACTAATGCTTTAAATAATTTTCTTCTGTCTGTTCAACTTGTAATTATATGAAGCTGTCACTAATTTTCAAGCTGTGTTTAAATGATATTATCACCTCAGTTACATTCATGTTTCTATTTGTGGCTTGCAGCCACCTATTAATAGAACCTTCCTTCAAATGAGCATATTGTTTCCAGAAAAGATTTGTATGAATATATATGTATGCATATTTGTACATATAATTTTCTCTATGCTAGAAAAGTGTCAATGTTACAGAGTTTTAGTTTCATAGCAAAATTTCTTATTTTAGCATTCTAAACTATTGGGACCTAAATGTAAAGCATTCAGTAAATGAAATCTTTTAGGCCATTAGAGGGATAATAATTAGTGAAATAATAGCTCAAATTGTTTGAAAGCATTCATTTGTTTCAAATACCTAATTTGTGCTCAGGGGAGTAGTTTCCTGACAGGACCTGATTTATAAGGGGCAAAACAAACTCCTTCAACTTGAGCACTCAAATTATTTTTCATTTATTGAACTGTATGAAAGGTAGCATAGTGTACCAGTTAAGTAGTATAGTGTAATATAACATCCATAGGCATAGTAAAAGTAGTTTCCAGACATCCTGGTTTCAAATTATTGATCAACTGTAAAATAGCCTGTTGATACTGGGATATTTAACATCTCTGAGAACATGTTTCTTAGTGTAAAGTGCAGAAAATGTACCTGCCTTGATTTCCTTATAGTGTTGTTTTTTTGTTTTTTAATGATCAAATGAAAGAAAGCATCCTTGAAAAATGTTGTTGCTTAGTCATTTAAGTCGTGTGCAACTCTTCATGACCCCATTTAGGGTTTTTTTGTCAGAGATACTAGAGTAGTTTGCCATTTATTTCTCCAGCACATTTTACAGATGAGGAAACTGAGACAAAGGAGGTAAGTGATTTGCCCAGATTTACCCAGCTGCTGAGACTCTGTAATTAGATTTGAACTTGGGAAGCAATCTTCTTGACTTCAGGCCTAGCTCTCTATGCACTATGGCGCCACCTTGTGGCCTTCGAAAATTATAACATCCTATTTATGTAGGTCAAATATGTATATATTCTTACATGGAAATAAAGCTACTCATTTTCTAACATTCATCATAGACTCAAGAAACATTTTCACCTTTTTTAATATATCCATAAATAATTTTGAAATGACCAATAAGCTGATCTGTTTTGTCTGCAACTATCTTCCTATTCTTGCTTTTTTTTTTTTTTTTTTAATAGAGAAGAATGCAGAGCTAGGCTGAAGCTGTGGTGATCCCATAGATATGTGTAGTGGTTGATTATTTTTTTTTTTAGTCATTTGTTGTCCAGGTGCAGGAGTATTCATCTCCCAAGGGTGAAAAGACCAGGTAGCTTCACTTCCTACTAAATAGGTCAGTCTCACTTGGATCAAAAAGGTGTACTGTTGCAATGAATAACAGATGGCCATTTTGGATAGTGAAGGAAGAGTTCCTTTTGCTTAAGGCAGGCAGCTACTGCAGAAGCCAGCTTGCTTAATTAGAAATATTATCTATGTGGGGAAGATGTTTGGAAAATTCATTTGCCCACTGGTATACAATGTCTACTTTCTCTAGTTGGAGCAATGTCGTATTAACTGAAAATTTGAGAAAACCAATGAAAATGAGGTTTAATCTACTTAGATAGTAACATAGAAGTCTTCATAGCATATGTATTGAGGTATTTTGTACATCTCTGTTTCTTATGTCACTTTAGGATTAGACTGCCTGCTTTCCAAGAACTTGCCTAGCTAAATACAGAAGTTCATTACTTTGGGATTAATTCTTTGGTCATGGCAAACCATGAAACAAAGAAAAATGCAAAACAGCTTGCAGTCCCATATGGCTCCCTTCTGCTTATCCAGTGATGATGGCAAAGTGGTAGAAAAAGCATATAGGGTGCTAAGAATCAGTTCTTAGAGCATTTATAAACATTCATTTAGTAGTTGATATTCTACTCCAAATAAGGCATCCTTGTCTATGACCATTGAATAGAAACTCATTGTAAAACTAAGGCACAACCATCTTGACATTTTTGCTAATTACTAATCTAGAAAATAAAAGGAAATTTTAGGTATATAAATAGAAAGATAGCCTATAGATTTTCCCTCGAAGAGGTGAAGTGGAGATGATTTTATTGTGTATCCAAAGAATGCCATTTGGTCACCTTGTATTCTAGGACTTACAAGTATTTGTAGAAAAAAAAAATTCCCAGCATCTGTTGCAGACAATAAAGTATAGAAATTCTTCAAATAACTTGAAAAGCCCCTCCAAATTAAATCAACATATTCTTTGATAATAGAAAATAATTTGTTACTGATAGTAATGTCTAAATCAGCCTCCTATATGTAATCAGACCTCAAACTTGTTAGCAAAAAGACAAAAACTACTATAGAGCTAGAAGAAAAAAACAAAAAGATAGGATGTGCAATTAAAAAAATTTCAGTTTTACCTGTTTCAGTTAGTTACTGACCCTGAAAAATGTGAAATGGGTAGAGGAAAGAAATAAAACATTCATTAAAATTTTATAAAGAAGTTTAATCACTGAAATCAGTTGCTATAACAGGGACACTAAAAGACGACAAAACTGCTTTAGTCCATAAACACAACACGCTTGCCAAACAAAATGATATGGTAACATTTAGAACATAAATCTGCAAAATCTTGAGAAGTAGGATAGGACATTATAAGAAACATTACCTCATAAATCAAATAGTGAGGGGAAAAACAAATTTAAAGAAAGTTTGGCAGTTAAAATTAAAGTTGTCCAGAGAGCATTTAAGGATGAAACATGAAAGGAAACAAATCAAAGACGGTAAAGATCTATAAAGCTTTGTACCATTTGTCTTTTCAAAGACAATGGAACACCACTTGAATATCACCGCCATGTATATTATGTCTATATGAATAGAAATGGCACTGAAAAAATACAGAGAGGAAAAGCAATAGAATTAGACCAATTAGCAGAATAAGTCCACACAAAAAGTGACACAATTTTGAGGATGATGTATCTTTTTTCAGGTTATTTGAAGGAGAGGGTCCACAGGTGCAGAAAATCTTTTAACATTTTATTTCCCCAGTTACATGTAAAACATTTTTTTTACATTTTTAAAACTTTGAGTTCCAGATTCTCTCCCTTCTTCCCCAACCCCCACATTGAGAAAGTACATGTGAAGTTATGCAAAACATTTCCATAAAAGTCATGTTTGAAATAAAAGATAGATTCCCCACTACTACCACCAAAAAAAGAAAACCCTCAAGAAAAAAATTAAGAAAAAAGCTTGTCTGTATTTAGACACAATCAGTTTCTTCTCTAGATATGGATAGCATTTTTCATAAGTCCTTCAAAGTAGTTTTGGATCATTGTATTGCTAAGAATAGCAAAATTATTCACAGCTGATTATCCCACAACATTGCTCTTACTTTGTATGTAATTTACTTCGAGCTCATGGAGAACTTAACAGGTTTTTCTGGAGCAATAATATTCCATCATCATATACCATAATTCAGCCATTGATGCATCCTTCAATTTCCATTTCTTTGCCATGAGAAAAGATCTTGAGAAAAGAGCTGCTATAAATTTAAAATATCTCTTGGGATACATGCTTAATAGTGGTATTGTTAGGTCAAAGGATATGTGTGGTTTTATAGCCCTTTGAGTATAATATATTTTGATCATTTATAAATTGGGGAATGGCTTTTTTAAAATATAAATTTGACTTAATTACCGATACATTTGAGAATGAGGCCTTCATCAGAAAAACGTGTTTCAAAATTATTTTTATGACTACATTTCCTAATTATTTCCCCCTTTTTATTCTATTCTGTTTTTACCTTGTTCCTCCTCAAAAGTGTTTTGCTTCTGACCAACCCACCCCCAATATGTCCTCTCTTATATCACTCTCCCCCTTTTCTATGTCCCCTTCCCTATCTACTTTCCTGCAGGATAAGATAGAGTGTGTATGTTCTTTCTTCTTTGAGCCAATTCCGATCAGAGTAAATTTGTTCACTCTCCTTTTCCTCTCCCTGTTCCTTTCTACTATAAAAGCTTTTTCTTGCCTCTTTTTATGGCAAATAATTTGCACCATTCCATCTCTTCCTTTCCCTTTCTCCCCATGCATTCCTCTCTCACCCCTTAATTTTATTTTTAGATATTGTCCCTGCATATTCAACTCAAGGTGTGGAAAATCTTGAACTTTATTAAAATTAGGAAGTACAAAGTAGCAGTAGCTACCTACATATATGCCTACATTTCCATCACTATAATTTTTTTTTTTAGAATACTCTGTATAGCAAAACATCTTTGATGATAGTGTTAAAAGGGAACAGGTAAACTTTACATAATAGACTAAATCTTTATCATTACACAATTGACTGAAATATGTAAAGAACACAAAATTCTGTCATTATTATGTGAGTTACTACTCTTGAAATCACAAGGACATGATTTGCCTTAGCTACTTACTAGTTCTAGGACTTTGGACAAATTTCTTAACCTCCCTTTGCCTCAGTTTCATTGTCTGTAAAATAGAGAACATGGAATCACTTATTTTGTGGGGGAATGAGAATATATGTAAAATATGTCTTCAAAAGAGATAATGTATACAAAATGCTTTGTAAACTTTAAAATGATAAATGTGAGCAATTGCTATTTTATAAAACCATTTGATTTGATGAAGTGAAATTATGCTTTAAAGTTTCTCTTTCAATAGAAAGTCTCCCCAGCATATGTCAAAATTATACATGGTTCCTTGAAAAATACAATAGCATGACTCTCTGATCCTTAATATCAAATGAGTCATAAAAAAGAGAAATGCAAATTCCCCATTGATAACTGTTTAGGTGGAAACTAAAACAGAATTCAAGTTGGAGAGATTCTCTATAATGAGATATTCTAGATTCTATTGCAAGTATTTGCTGACTATCAACCTTTGAAACACTTCAGAGCTTCCTAAATGAGATCCATAATCATGTAAAACTATAATCTGTCAACCCAGGAGAAAAAATATGAATGATAAATCCTTGTTATTTAGATCATTATATTCAGTGGATAGATGACTTATTGAATCCTAGTTCATACACACACAGACACCTACACACAAATACATATATGAAAAATCTTAGCCTCTTTCTAATGGAGTGTTGGGTTCATTATATAGCAGGAAGAAGAAAATATGCTGGATTGCTTTTGACATGTATTGCATAGGTCTTTTAATCTTAAGCTTCTTTTTGAAAGGAAGAACAATAAACCAATTTTTAATGGCAATATTTTTCTCATGCTGTTGTCTGATTGTGAGGTATGGTCTCCAAAAAACTGAAATTGATGGTTATCTAAAGGGTAATGGAAAGGCAGATGGTATTTAAATGGAAAACATCAAAAATAAGGAATTACAGTGGAGAGTGGTGTACAATTGCTTTTCCACCTTGCCAATTTGCTGGTTGTTAAGGATATGTCTGATCAAAAATGATGTGTTTTTGAAAAGGTGCTCCAAATCACTATTGATCAAAGAAATGCAAATTAAGACAACTCTGAGATATCAGTATACACCTGCCAGATTGGCTAAGATGACAGGAAAAGATAATGATGAATGTAGGAGGGGATGTGGTAGAACTGGGACGCTGATAAATTGTTGGTGGAACTGTGAATGGATCCAACCATTCTGAAGAGCAATCTGGAACTATGCTCAAAGAGTTATCAAACTGTGCATACCCTTTGGCCCAGCAGTGTTTTTGTTGGGTTTATATCCCAAAGAGATTTTAAAGGAGGGAAAGGGACCCACATGTGCAAAAATGTTTGTGGCAGCCCTTTTTGTAGTGGCAAGAAACTGGAAATTGAAAGGATGCCCATCAATTGGAGAATGGCTGAATAAATTATGATATATGAATATCATGGAATATTATTGTTCTGTAAGAAACGACCGGCAGGATGATTTCAGAGAGGCCTGGAGAGACTTGCATGAACTGATGCTGAGTGAAATCAGCAGAACCAGGAGAACATTATACACAGCAACAAGACTATACGATGATCAATTCTGATGGGCATGGTTCTCTTCAGCAATGATGTGATTCAAACCAGTTCCTATTGTTCAGCGATGAAGATAGTCATATACATCCAGAGAGAGGCCTGAGGGAACTGAATGTGAACCACAACACAGCATTTTAATGCTTTCTGTGAATATTTCCATGTATTTTGTTTTCCTTCTTAGGTTGTTTTTTTTTCTCTCTTTCTAGATCTGATGTTTCTTGTGCAATAAGATAACTGTATAGATATGTATACATATATTGGATTTGTCATATAATTTATCATATTTAGCATGTATTAGATTACCTGTCATCTAGGGGTGGTGGGTGGGGGGAAGGAGGAGAAAAGCTTGGAACAAAAAAAAAAGTTTTGCAAAGGTCAATGTAAAAATCACTCATATTTTGTAAATAAAAAGCTTTTAATTAAAAAAAATGATGTGTTTTATTGGTGAGACAATCTTTGAGCTCCATTGGTATACTCATGAAGTTAAAAAAAATGTAGAGGAAAGTCCTAAGATCCCTTCCTAATAGGTAGATTCCCTTTTTGCAAATTATGGGATAACATAGCTACTAATATTACAGGTAAGGAAGACATAGGTGAGTTGTGATTCTTTTTAGTCAATGAATATATAAATCTTTTGAAGTTTACTTTCTGCTTTTGCTATTGAACTATGACTAGTAGTTGTAGGGATTCCTTATGAATCCATTCCCCTTTCATACTCCCTCCAACTATGTTATTCAAATCTAACAAAAGTTTTTGTGACTGAAATATTTTTGTGTGTATTTTTATTTTTCTCCTTTGTAGGATATGCTGACTGAATAGAATTTTTTAAATTTTAAGGAAAATACTTGATAAAAATATACTGCCTCATCTCCATTATTTCCTTTTTATTTAGAGACTTAGTTCTATTAGTGCCTACTAAGGGAAACCCATATCCTCAAATGTTAATAAATTATATGTCAAATCCATATTTAAAGATTCCTGGTAGTGTTTGAACTTTAGCAGAAAAAAATGGAGTCTTTTGTTATAGAGTTAAAATGTTTGAATTATAATTATGTTGTTTTAGTCAGTTTTTGGCAGACCAAAATTATAGCTAACTAAACTGGAAGGCGGAATTTGTGTAATAAGGTCTACCTTTGAATTCCAATTATTCGCAAGTGTAGTTTCTTTATTATGATGCTTTGTATATTAGTGTTTTAGTATATTTCCACACATAAAAATCTCAAGAAAAACTTTTTTAAAAGGAACATTTTCCCATTATTTTATTGTTACCATGACAATACTGGCAGCAAGAGTTGTAACTCCTTGCAGTGAACTTATTTTTAGACCCTAGTGTTTGCAGTGAATTGAAGATGGCTCAAATCCCCCTGTCTCATCCTCATCAACCCCATTCCCCAGTGACTCTAGTGGAAAAATACTGGTAATTCTGACTTAATAACTGAAAGACTGCACCTTTGTAGTCTAAAATAAATTAGTGTAGAAGTATTGAGTATTTTTCCTATAGATCTTGAATATTCAAAATTTCTCAAAATATGATATTGTATTACATATCATTAAACAACTTGTTGATAGCAAGGAAGAAATAAGTTGACCTTCAGCTCTCTTTCCATAAATCAAGCCAAACATGGACATTATAATTTTCTGAATTGAGCTATTACAGAAAGTAAATGCCACTTAAAAATATTTTTCTAATTAAAGTCTGAATTATTTTATTCAACTGTAAGAGATACTATTATATTCCCATTACATTTTGGATTGAATAATGTAGAACTGCTTCTCCCATTATTTTCCTAACAGCACAAATGTGCTTTCCCTTGATCATAGTGGAACTTTTTTTTAGAATCACAAATTCTAAGTTTGTGATTTTATGTATTTATGTGTGTATATGTATATAGCAATCATATATTCTTATATATGCATATAACATATAACTTGACATGAAAAATCACTGAGGCAACTGGATTTGGGTGATTAATATGGCACAAAAATCTTGGTATTTTTAACTTTCCCAGATAATACACTTTAAGAGTACGTGGGGAAATCTCACTTTTATTCTCTACTTATTCTAAATATGGACCTAATAATATTTTGTATGTCTGAGGCCCTGCTTTGCAGGGAGAAACTCATCAACGTGTTTGCTGAAGGATGGTGAATTTTTCAACCAAAGCAATTCATAAAGATTGCTTACTAAAGTGAAGAAGGGCTTTGATCTTCATTAGTTAGGGTAGTACCTCAACTGATGAAATTATGAATCCTTGAAAATAGTGTCCTGTTATAAGAAATTTAATATGAAACACTTGGCATATTTAGTCATTGTTAATAGTGTCATTTATATAATTTTTCATACTATTTGATGGGCCAAGGATTGATATTGAGTATACATGTGGCTGTGTATATTATATATAAAAATAAATAGTGTTTGTGTGTATTTATGTCTACATGTATAGTTTGTCACTAAAATATGTTTTAACCTGAAAAAAAGTTTGGAAATAAACCTTGTAGAAATTTATTTCTATGTACTCTGGTACAATGACACTCTCCTTGCTGATTCCCTACTAAGAAACTCCATCTCTGGACTCTTGTATGTTTTCATATACTATTCCCCATGTATAGAATCATTTTTTTTTCATCTCCCTTTTCCTAGAGATCCTGGCTTTCAGAATCCTCCCTTCTTAGAATATTCCTTTCCTTATCTCTTTTAATGCTAGGGCCTTCCCCTTAAGATCCTCTCTTGATTTATTCTGTATGTATCATTTGCATATAGTTCTTTGCATGTTGTTTCTTCCATTAGATGGGAGCCCCTTGAGAGCAGGGACAGCTTTATACCTTTATATCTATCCCCAGCACTTAGCAAAGTGTCCTTCACATAGTAAACAATACTTGACTTGATTGGACTAAAATTTGCATATTATATAACTGTCAAAATACCATGTACATTGTAACATGTATTGTACTTAGTGGTAGATTCAGTTAAAACTATTCATCTTTAGTTTTGAAAGTGGCCTGATTCTGAAAGTGTTTTCTTTTGTCTCTTGTACTGGATGTTAAAATACAGAAAAAGACTAGTAAGCATTTTCCTTAAGTATCATTAATAAAAATTAATTTCTAAGCAAGATTTTACTTTGGAGGAAATCACTTCAGACTAATGTGCCATCTCTTTTCTCTTGTTTTTGGTGCATTCACTCTAAGCAATAGTAATTTAATGAAATTAAATGTGCCTTTTCATTTTTACTTTTTAGTAAAAAGTAATCCAGAAAGATTTACTCACTTTACTTTGGCCTAAATTTGTATTTTCTTAAATCTGTCTAATTGTATACTAAGAAATAATTTGAATTTATTTAACTTTGAAATAATATCCTTTCAGTTTGAGAACAAAAGTGTCATCTACTTTAATTGTCTTAAAAGCAATCTTAAATAGTTGGAATGAAACTGGATTGTGATTTGTTCTTTTTCTTTTGTCAATGTACTTTGCAGGAAACCATCTCAGTGTGGTATAATCAAAATAACACTGGATGGTGGTCAGAAAATCCTAATTTTGGTCCTCTGCTTCTAACTTTTTGTGTAACCCAGAATAAGTAATTTCATTTTTCTGGGCCTCCTTTACTTTTCACATGATTGAGATTGGATTAAGTGATTTTTTTTAGCTTCCTTATTTGCAAAATTTTATTAGTTGTGCATAGAATATTATGGGAATATATATTTGAAGTGGTTTATCCTTGCATTTTTTTACTTTAGATTCTTTAAGGTTGTAATCATCAGTATTAAAGAAATTCAACATTTGATTTAGTAAACAAAAACTATAGGAATTTTTATCAGAAATCACATTGCCATGTGGTGAAAAAATGACACATTTGCATTTTTAGCATCTATTGATTATATTTTCCTAGCACTTGTTAAACACTTCTTTATATGATCTTCCCTTCCATCTGTAGGATGAAATGGTTATTTGACTAGGCAACAAGCAATTATTTGCCTTATTCTGTGCCTGGCACTGTGGGCAATACACACACACACACACACACACGCACATACATATGTTATAATTTAGTTGGGAAGACATGATTTACACATAGTAAATAAAGTATTTTGAAGAATCTGTACTTTCTTTGGCATGAGCTCTCACATCTCCTCTTCTTACCCTGAAGTTTTTCACTTTGTCTTTCCACAAAGCTATCATAGGACATCCCCCAAACATGCTGAAAGATCTTCTCATCTTAAGGTCTTGGGGTTACCATGTACTACTTGGTTTATCTATCTGTTATCCCAATATATGTCTTAAAGAATTTTTTCTGCCATGGTTTGTTGGGGTTCTCCATCCCCCAATTAGTCTTATTATTATGCTCATTTTGATGGTCTGTAATCAAATGCAATATGTGGTATACTTTACAAGGAATTTGGAATGAAAATATCAAAATGGGTTTAAAGAATAAGAGAAATTATTGTGGAGATTAATTATTCCTTTCAGCACATATTTTCTTTTATGGAAATAGAGAGTGTCTGTATCCTTAACACATTCTCAGATTAAAAATATTTGGTGAATGTTTGGGAAAGATAAATAGGCAGTTGTGCTTTTCTGCAGTCTAGCATTTGGGTACATTTTTGTTGTCTCTTGTGGGCCCCTTCTATCTTCTTTGCTCCATCTGTTTGGTGTGCATGAGCCTGCTGGTTCAGCTTTGACAAAAGTGATAAGTATCACAGTGCTAAATATTATTTAAATAATAAAGTTCTGGCTTTGGAATTTCTATGCACTAATCACATAATTTAAGTATTGAGAAGTTAGGCTAAAGATATTCATGCAATTAAAAATTTTTATACTAAATAATCTTAACACTAAAGTGTCTTTAGGCTGAGACATCAAAAATTGGAAATATTTAATCCAAATTTTGATTGGTTAATTTTAAAGCATACATTAAGAAACTTGGTCAAAGTTAAAATAATCTCCAAATTAGTACAACATGATGAAGGACCTTGTGTTTTAGTTTGTCATATCTAGATGCTCCAACTGTCAGTGTTTCCAGTGTATAAAGACCAATGATGTTTGTAAGGCATTTTCTTTTACATTTTTCTAAAAGAATCATTAAAATCTGTTTAATTGAAGCAGAAGTCTTTTCTAATGTCTATAGTGTTCAGTTAAAAGAAATTCTTAAAGAAATGGTATTTGTTGTATTTTAAAAATCAAATCTTCATGTAACTTGTAGAGTTGAGGTTTTACAATTAGCTATCTGGCTTGTTCTCTGATTATTTTTATAGTTTTAGTTTGTAATATATTCAGCTATTTGATCATTTTATTCATATATGAATCTTATGGGGAATAGAGTGATGAAGGGCTTCCAGTCTTGTAACTTAGACATTCCAAAGAGCACAGTTGTAGTTTGTGACTTTTTAAAAATTATATATCATATGTTCTTCGGACTTTATGGTCCCCTTTTCTTTTCCTGGAACATTTTTGGGATTTGTACTTGTTTTATCTTTTCTTAAGGCATTATTTCTAAAATTTGTTAAGAAATTTTCTTTAAATGAACAACAAAAACTGTATTCACAAGAGATAGCAGAAAACTTGTTTCATACTTAGATAATCAATTTAGGGCTCTGAACTCAGATAATCAATAGTACCTTAAACTTTCAAAAAAAGGTAAAGCAACAACAATGAAAAAAAATCTGCTTCATAATGATTTTCAAATAAATAATAAATGAGAATAATGAAGAACTTGGTAAACTCAGTATTATGAAATAGTCCAAATTTGGTAATGATCATTTTTTTTTAAATTTTTCCAAATAGTTTTATTTGCAGATGACATCATAAAAATGAATTGAGCTTCAAACACAAAGCTGCTTCAATTAAAAACAGAGTAAATCTCTTTTGCTTTAAATTTTGTAAAACAACCAAAGAGGAACATTGGAAATATTTAAAAGGACCAGATCAGCCTCTTTCCTATGTCAGTTGTGCCCACCACATGTTGAAAGACAAGGTCATCAAGAAGTTTTTCATCCTCAAAATTGTTGAGGCCATGGACATCTCAAATATTGTCAAGGCAAAATTTTTGCCTCCTATGAACTATATAATAAGTAATATAAAACTATGTTGCTATACAAATGGTCTAATCCACAGCAAATGGAAGAAGAACCAATCCTAAGTACAAAAAGATAGAAACTATCATCCTACTTCAGCTATATAAGTGCTGACCTTAGATTCCCTCTGAGGTAGAAATGTACTGGAACCAGTTCATTTTAACTTGAGAAAACCAGTTATTAAGTTTTCTGTAAGCATTTACACCTCAGAAATAGGTGGGTAGACTTAAAGTGATGAAGAAAATGTTAATTTGGATTAAACTTTAAAGTGTCACATGTTTTTCTGAGATTTAGTTGTTAAGTATTTATATATTTTTACTGGCACACCACTGCTATGAAGCTTATATAAAGAGCTATCTGCCTTCAAGATCTCTCTCCTTGGAGGAGAAATAAAATTATTGGTATACTTTAAAAAAAAAATGATTCCAAAGAGATCAATTTAACCATCCACACTAGAAAAAGGAAAAAAAAACACATATTTTCCAGATTAGTGTCCTCATATCAACATTGAAGATGGACCTAAAGTCCCGGAGATAAAGATGGGTGGCATTTAGGAAACTGTATAGTACCCTGACTCTAAGCTGCTAAGTGCTGGAAAAACCCATCTCTTTAAAATGTATATTGCCCTGGTAATGTTATATGACTGTGAATCATGGAATGTCACAATTTCAAAGGCAAAATTCTATGACCCAAGGAATAATGGAAAGATAGGTGGATAACGTAAGCAGTCAGAGATATAATATCTTTTTTTTTATGAGTGAAACTTTTTCTCTTTTTTTGTTGTTGTTGTGCAAGAAAAATCTTATCCACACAAACGATATATCAGATAAAAGAAACACAATGCAAGCAAACATCAGTCAAGGAGTATGAGAATGTTATGTTGTGGTCCACATTTCGCATCCCTCTCTCTGGGTGCACATGGCCCTCCCCAGTGAACAATTGGAGGTGGTTTGAAACATTTCATCGTTGAAGAGAGCCACGTCCATCAGAACTGACCGTCATATAGTACTGCCGCTGCCGTGTATAACGATCTCCTGGCCCCGCTCATCCCACCCAGCATCAGTTCATGCAAGTCCCTCCATGCCTCTCCGAAATCATCCTGCTGGTCATTTCCCACAGAGCAACAATATTCCATAACATTCATATACCACAATCTACCCAGCCACTCTCCAATTGAAGGGCATCCACCCAATTTCCAGTTTCCAGCCACCACAAAAAGGGCCGCCACAAACACTCCTGCACATGCGGGGCCCCTTCCCTCCTCTATGATTTTTTTGGGATATAAGCCCAATAGAAACGCCGCTGGGTCAAAGGGCACGCACAGCCCGACAACCCTTTGAGCATAGCTCCAAATTGTTCTCCAGAATGGCTGCATCCGTTCACAGCTCCACCAACAATGCATCAGTGTCCCAGCCCTCCCACAACCCCTCCAACATTCATCATCAACCTTTCCTGTCATTCTAGCCAATCCGACAGGTGTGAAGTGGCACCCCAGGGTCGTCCCGACCTGCATCTCTCCGATCAATAGTGATTTGGAGCACCTTTTCATATGACTATAAATAGTTTTAATTTCATCCTCTGAAAATTGTCTGTTCATATCCTTTGACCATTTATTGATTGGAGAATGGCTTGAATTTTTATAAATATGAGACAATTCTCTATATATTTTAGAGATGAGACCTTTATCAGAACCCTTAAATGTAAAGATGATTTCCCATTTTATTGCTTCCCTCCTAATCTTGTCTGCATTGATTTTGTTTGTACAAAAACTTTTTAACTTAATATAGTCAAAGTTATCTATCTGGTTTTCAATTAAGAGTTCCAGTTCTTCTTTGGACATAAATTTATTCCATCTCCACAGGTCTAAGAGGTAAACTATATTATGTTCCTCTAACTTGTTTACAAAATCACTCTTTATATCCAGATCATGAACCCATTTAGATCTTATCTTGGTATGTGGTGTTAGATGTGGGTCAAGCCCTAATTTCTTCCACACTAGTTTCCAGTTTTCCCAGCAGTTTTTGTCAAATAGTGAATACTTATCCCAAAAGGTGGGGTCTTTGGGTTTATCAAAAACCAAAATGCTATAGTTATTGCCTAGTTTGTCTTGTGATTCTATCCTATTCCACTGATCGACTACTCTATTTCTTAGCCAGTACCAAATGGTTTTGATGACCGCTGCTTTATAATATAGTTTTAGATCTGGTACAGCAAGTCCACCATCTTCAGCCTTTTTTTTTTTTTCATTAATCCCCTTAAAATTCTTGACCTTTTGTTTTTCCAAATGAACTTTGCTACTATTTTTTCTAGATCTGTAAGAAAATTTCTTGGGAGTTTGATTGGTATGGCACTAAATAAGTAAATTAGTTTGGGTAGTATTGGGAATGATCATTTTTTAAAAAAATATTTAACTATGTAAGCGATATCTGGGAGGAAGAAGATAAAGCAAAACCATTTTGGCCTTTTTATTTTTAAAGTTCAATCTAGTCAATCTTTACTACTTTTGTAATTTGACATATAAAGGCAGAAGTTACCTCCATGGTCTATGCTTTCCTCACTCCTTCCACAGATGCAGACTGCAAATCCTTGACAATAGCATTGCAAAAACGATTATCACCCCATTGCCAATCTGATGCAGAGCCTTTCCATATTTTCTGTATTTAACTGCACTGGACTATCACCAAGCCCATATGAAGCCTTCACAAGTTAGTAGGACCTGCCAAAAGCTTGTGTTTCTTCTAGTTTCTTCTCTGAGAACCCAGAGTTATACTTTCAAAATTCCAAGAACCTCTGATTTTATCCCTGTGAGAACTAACATTAATAACCAATCTGTAGTTTAATATGGAAGTGTTGCCTGAGAATGAGAGAAGCAACTTTGTTAAAGCTAGTCATAGTTTCAGAGGAAGTGTCTGAACCCCAGGTATCCTGAGAGTACCTATTTACATTGTACTATCGAAGCATTATCACAATTTATGGATAAAAAGATTCCAATTTTATCATTTGAGAATTCTCTAATTGTGCTTAACACAAAAAAAAAATCCATTCTAATTAAAATTAATGCTTATTGTTGGTATCATCTATCCAGTTTTTAAAAGGAAACCAATAGGATAAAACTCATTTTCTCACATATTTCTTAAAATCACCTTGGCTTTCTGAATCATATAGAAACAAAAAATTCTCAAAGCTAGTCTTTGTACAGTTTTAGGCGTTATCACTTTGAAACATTTATATCCATTAGAAATACCGCAATTATATGTATATATATGTATGTATATGTGTGTGTATGTATCCATAAACATTTCCATGCTTAACTATAATCTGCTTGGGAAACATGGGAGGGAGGAAAGGGGAAAAAAAAGAACAAAGCCAAAAGTGCACATTCGAGAACAAAAGAAACCCGACAAGGAAACAAAGAAAAAATGGACAGTAATGAATATAATGTATTCTATTATTATTATATGTGCTTTCTTGAAATGGAAATTTATGATTATGCATTTTAAATCTTTTTTGTTCTTCTGGACACATGACCATTTTTTTGCCTTTATTTTTTTTCTTATTTTGTATTTAAACTTTAAATAAGTTTTAAAAAAAGAAATATTGCAATCTGTTTCATCGGTATTAATCATTGTCTCTGTGAAAAGAAAATACATAAACTAGAATATTTTTTTAAGAAATAAGAGCTAGAGCTTATTATGGTGGTTGAAAGAAATTCATGAGGGTCTGAGTTTAAACACATCACTAGATTCATCATTTTATGTATTGGTCCTTGTAATTTCTTAAGTGAAATGCTTCTCATTTAATAATTCTTTTTTTCCTTCTTTGTGGCTAATAATAACATTAATTTTCTTATTTCTTGTTTCAGATACTTGGTTATTGATGCCTGCTATTTTTAAAAATAATTTTTCATTTGCATTTTATTGAGCTATTTTCATTTTCTTAGAAGATAGATCACAGATAATGGAACTGTTCACCAAGAATATTCAGCTTGTAATAACTTCTATGAACACTAGATGTCACTATCGTTCAATAGAAGTAAAATTTAGAGTCCATATTTTGGTTCAGCGGGCATTGGAAAATGACTGAATATGCAATTTAGAATTTTAATGTTTTTTGGAGTGTGTGTCTTTATGTAAGAATTTCCAAGTAATTCTTGAAGATTTAATTGGTATATTTGATGTATGTACTAACTAAACTGAACACCATTTTATAACTATCTCCCTTAAATTAAGATATATTCATTGTCTTACTATTTCCAAATCTTTTGAATTTGATGCTTGCTTTGGGTATTAGGGTAGGGGAAGGACAGAAAATTGCATAAACATAATGTATATGATATGGTTGATTCTACAGTCAACTTGTCAGCTTTTAGCTTGCCTTTTAAGGTTATGTCAAATTGATATTGATTAAGCTGTAAGGATTGCTATCTTCATTAAAACAGGCTTTTGTTTTACCTTACTCATTAAAAAATTTATAATTAAATAATTGTGTCCAATATAATAAATGATGAACTGTATTGAGTACTATCCTAGAATCAAGATGCTATTATTTTTGTAATTAAACATGTAGGAACCTTAAGTACCAATATTAATGTTAATCTTTCATCAGCATAGCTTTTGTATTAAAATGACCACATTTAGGACTCCTTGATATACGTATATGTGTTACATATGCACATATTATCTACACCAATGTAGAGGAACAGTGTTTAGAACCCCCAAGTCATGTCACTTTTATTTGACTGAGGAATATATTACATAGCCTTTTCCAGATTTATCTACTTTTTAGAAAACAGTTATGTTTGACACTTTAATCTTAATTACTTTTAATTTTAAGATCTACTTACTTACTTTTTTTCCCCTTGAAGGCAATTGGGGTTAAATGACTTGCCCAGGGTCACATATCTAGTAAGTATCTGAGGCTGAATTTGAACTCAGGTCCTCTTCTCTCCAAGACTGATGCTTTACTTATTTTGTCACCTGCTTATATTCTTAAAAAGCACTTTATTTACTGTGAGAAGAAAACTAGCTATTATCTACTCATTTATGAATAATTCTTACATAGAGAATTTTGAGATGACAATATTTCACTCATTGGATGTGAATTTGTTATTGCTTGCCAATCATGACTGGCTTTAAAAAAAATGCCATTAGTTTAATAAGTTGTGCTTACTTGATTCATGATATGAGACTAGATGATGTCATATTTCAATTTTAAATAATAAAAAAATAAAATTTTCTATATGGTCTTGAATAAGTACTGTCTTCATTTTAGAATTGATAAAACTAAGCCTCAGGTTGTGATTTATGTAGATAGACCTCATCATTGGTGAACCAAATTATTTGATTATATCTTCTATATGAAGAGGGGAAAGACAGTTCATGGACCTATAATTTCTAGGAAATGAAGTATTTTGCTCTTTTGTGATAAGCTGTTTAGAATATTGACAAATTCTACCATTTGGTTATTTATACCAGTCATTTTATTATTATGATAAAGGTGATTGTACTTCAACTTCCTAAGCTATAAAATGAATTTTTTAGACTAGATTGCTTCAAAATTATGGCCTACTTCTAAAGAAAATCTTTGATTTTAAGAATATCTTACAGCAATTCATGCCTAATATATATGAACAAAATGACCAGCTTAGCAATCATATCATCTTTTTGGTTACAGGCATTTATTAAATACCTACTGTTACACTTAAGTTTTAGGGTTACAGAGACAAAAGTGTCTGCCTTTTATGTTCTGTTGAAGAAGAGAAACATATATACTTTATCACTATTATAGCCCAATAAAATAAATGATTTCTATTATAAACAAGAAAAGGGTAAACCATCATTATACTGTTTAAAAAGTCAGGAAAATTCATAATAACCTTTAGAAAAATACAAAATAATTAAAATAAAAAGTGCTGATGTTAAAAGGAATAAATCCTTAGCAATACAGAATGAATCATTCCATATAATTTTACTATATTTCGCTATATACATATATATATATATATACACACATATGTGAAGTAATTCATATTACTTGAAAAGTTCCTAGAATTTTGTTGTTGGGAGATGGGGGTGGGGGGTTCCCTGCCTAGAACACAGAATCACAGGGGTTGTGCTTTCAAGAGACCATAGAGATTATCTGGTCTAATGTTCTATATATGTTTTGCAGGTAAAGAAATTGATGCTCTAACAGGGAAGTTGCTTGCCCATGGTTGCATAGTGAGAACTAGAACAGAAACCAGTTCCAAATCTACTACTCTTATTTTCTATCACACTGTTTCCTAGTATGTATATTAAGAGCTTACCTTGTCAGTGTTTAGAAAATATCCTCATCTCTCTATTAAATATATGGTGTCTTGTTTCTAATATTGAATTCTGTAAGTACACATGATGAAAAATATTGCAGTTGACCTGTTATGCTAGACCAGAATCTATTCAGTCCAGTATTCTGTTATAAAACAAAATCCCTCAGGTTAAGTATGTACCAATTTCTCTTCTCTCATTTATGGTTTTGACATTAATAATTTTATCCTAAATTTTTTTCTGTATTCTATTTGTACCATACTTTATTGGGAATAATTAGTTTTATTACCTGCTTTGTGAAGTAGTGCCACTTTTATTTATCATTTAGAGTTATCTTTGTATAGTGGAAAAATTTTTGCACTTTGAGTCAACTCTGTCTTGGATTTGAATCATGGCTCCGATACTAGATGTGATCACAGGTAAGTCACTTAGCTTCTTTCTTGGCCTCATCTACAAAACAAGAGATAATTATACTTGTAGTGACTACTCTAGAGATTGTTGTAAGGATCAAATGATATAATATATGGAAAGTATGTTTTTAAATCTTAACATTCCATATAAATAGGTAATACCATATGTACCCAGTGATTCATCTGCATTAATGTTGTGTCTCACACTATTATTTATCTTCAGCTTATTTTAGAACATCCTGTTTCATGAGTAGTAGTTGCTTAGATTCTTTAACTCACTACCCCTCTTATTTAACAAATGAGTAAACTGAGACCAAAGTGCTTTTTCCAACACCACATAAGTAATACACAGCAGGGCCAGGAGTAAAACCCAGGCCTTTTGACTACAAATCCAATGTCCTTTCCACCATGCTTTTTTTTATAACCCTGTCAGAGTTTGATTGAAAGTCTAAAATTACATCCCTTTATCTAAATGCCAATTTAATTTAGCCAGGCATGAGTTTTTCTTGAGGTATCCTTTATTATGGACTTCACCAATTTACTTGTTATGAAAACAAAACTCCCTGGTCTCTAAATTTCTGAGTCCCCTCCAGTACATTTCTTCTCAAAGGCACATTTTGCTGTTCACTTACCAGACCTCCAGCATACTAGTATTTGTGCCAACTTTATCATATGTTGGCCAGTAGTTTAAAAGTATTTTTCCTCAGATCTCTAGGATGGATGCCATACATTGCTAGTGATTTATGTACATTAATTTTGTTAGTCTATCTCAGACTATCTTGAGTGCCAATCACTGTAATTCATTTTACAAATTTAGTATATCAGGGAAATATCCTTGGAGTTACGAGTTTTCGATTCTTGACCCAGTTTAACTGTTAACCAGTTTTACATATATATACATATATATATACATATATATATAAAATCTCCCTAGACCTCAATTTTCTCACATCTAATGGATCAAGTTAATTTCTGAAATTTTTTCCAACTCTTGAGATGCTCTGAAACTATGGAACCATCTCTATATATTTGATTTTTAATTTCCCATTTTTGTTTTTAGTTCTGTCAAAACTTTTGGCTTTGTTGGATTGAAATTCTTTTATTTTTCTCCACCATACTGAATGAATAGTAGGTACTGAATATGTTTTGAACTGAAGAAATTGAGATTAAGAAGTAGTTCTAACATATCTAATACATTTAAGCTTTAGATGTATTTGGGTTCTTTCTTGCCCTTTCCTACAGTAGTACAATGGAAAAAGCTCTATGTTTGGAGGCCCAGGGCCTGAGTTTTCCCCCTTACTGCTTGTGGGACTTTGGGCAAGACACATCTCCCTTGCCTTATCTATAAAATGAGGAGTTGGATGGCAGGACGGTTATGGCCTCTTCTAGCTCTTTTTCTATGACCCTTTGAACTCAATTTAAACATACAAGCCTAGTCAGTATTCCTTTGATACCTTTTTTTAGCTATAGGGTACCTAACTTGTTTGATTTTATTTTTTTTTCATTGAACTACTAGATAGCTATTAAACTTTTAGAATCCATTTCCTTCTCTTCAGAATGGCTGGTCAAGTCACTCCCCTTCTCAATAAACTCTTGTGGCTTCTTATTGCCTCTATAAACAAATACAAAAATGCTTTATTTGGCATTCAAAACCCTTCATAACCCAGTCCACTCCTCCCTCACCAGGCTTCTTACACCTTACTCCTTAACATGTACTCTTTAATCCAATGACACTGGCCTCCTAGCTTTTTCATGACTGAAAACTCTTATCTCAGCTCTTGGCATTTTCTCTGGCTGTCCCCCCATGCCTGGAGTGCTTTCCCTCCTGTATTCAACTGCTGACCTTTCTGATTTCCTTTAAGTCCCAACTAAAATCACATTTTCTACAAAAAGCCAGCCTCTCAATTCTAATGCCTGCCTTCTATTAATTATTTTCTATTTTTTTATCTTGTATATATTTATTTGTATATTGTCTTCCCATTAGATTGTAAGCTTCTTTAAAGATTGTCTTTTGTCTAGTATTTTATCCCCAGTGCTTAACATAGTGCTTGACACATAGAGTTAAGTGCTTAATAAATGTTTTTTTTTAAAGTATATTCATTTGGGCAAATATGTTCCTTATAAGGGTCCTAAGACCTGCGTTATACGGTTTAGAATTGGGAAGGACCTTAAAGATTAACTTGTCAAAACTCCTTTGTTGTATTAATTGGGAAAGGGACTAAGTAACCTGCCCAGTATCATGCAGGTCATAAGTAGTATAGACCAATAACCAAACCCAGGTTCACTATATCCTAATTGAGTGCAACTTCCATTATTCCATACTAGGTTTGCATATGCCATGCTTGTAAAGTGGGTTAAACTTTTTGTAAGAAAATATTAGAAGAAATTTATGTAAAAATTGACCATGTGTTAGGGCATAAAAACCTATATTGTTTTAGATAAATGTTTATGTATGGGTAAATGCATGTATAAATGTTTCTGACTATATGTAGATATGTATGCATGTTGCTCTATGCATGTGTGTATATAGAAATACGTATATGTGAGTAGGCCTGTGGGAGGAGTGTGTGTGTGTGTGTGTGTGTGTGTGTCCCTATAAGGGAATGTGGGTGTGTGTTATGTTGTACATATATGTGTTATATATCTGTGTTTAACTATAGGCTGCTTGGGGTTGGTGAGAGGGATGAAAGGGGAAAAAAAGAATGAAGTAAAAGTGCACAGCAGAGAACAAAAGAATAACCTACAAGGAAGCAAAGAAAAGATGGACACTCATGAATATAATTTCATTATATATGCTTTCTTGAACTGGTAATTTATTGTTATATATTTTGAATTTTCCCTGATGTTCTGCTGGCCCCTTGACAATGATCCATTTTGTTTTACTTTTCTGTTTTTCTTTTTTTTTTAATTTTTAAAAAAGAAAAATTTTCTCCTAGTCATTTGACCTTAGTATTTGAAGATATTAAGTAAGGTTTTTCCTTTCAATATCTCTGGGGAGACTGGTAACCTGAATATACATATAATCTATTTCTCATCACTGTTAAAAGCTTGATCCCCTTTTTTCACCCTCTTTTCTTCACCTTAACCCTTGGGGCTCTTATTCAGACAGAAGTCTGAAGTCTTTCCCTGCTAGAGGTGTGGCCATCAAATGAATTACTAAATCCTTAATCTTCCATGATTTAAAAAAAGAAACATGTCAAGACAGCCAGATTATATTTTATTTAAATTTAGACACTAGTTTAGAATTAATAAAGGGAAGCAGATTCTCTTTTTGAATGGAAAAAAATAGAAAACGAGGGAGAAATGAATAAAGAAGAGAAATTTGAAAAGGGATAGATTCAGTAACTCTGTTCATTTCGTATAGAAGAAGAATATATTACATTCATGTACCATTAACTTATTCAACCATTCCTCAATTGATGGGCGTCCACTCAATTTCCAGTTCCTTGCCACTACAAAAAGAGCTGCTGCAAACATTTTTGCACATGGGTGTTCTTTTTTCTCTTTTTATGATCTCTGGGATACAGACCCAGTAGTGACACTGCTGGATCAAAGGGTATGCATACGTTTTTGACTTTGGACTTTGCTTATAATTATTAAAAAGCATTAGACTTAAAAGAACATAAACAATTAAGAAGTATTCAAGATAATGTAGGCATAAGGATTGAAAGTAAATATTAAAAATTCAATTATATACTTTTGAGAAATTAGGTCATTATTTATAATGGGTTCATGAAAAAGGTAATGCTCCTTAGATGTGACTATTAGCAAGAAAGTTCTGGCCTTATCTTAGAATGTTGCTTGTGGAAAGGCTTCAACAAAGAAAAAAAATATAGAAAAGATGTAATGTTAGGCAAGACCTGAAGAACAAAGTTATTAATAGTTTTAATAGCATGTTTGTAGTACTTTAAGTTTGCAAAATGCTTTCTACATATTATGATAATTATGAATTAATAGTGTTTGCTTTATGCTCAGTATTATGTTAAATGCTAGGGGATACAAATAAAAAAAAAAAGCAAGGCAATCCATGGCCACAAGGAAGTTATAGAATAATAGGCAGAGACCACATATTTAGGAGAGTAAATAGAAACGCCTGAGAAGTCACAGGATAACCCTTTCTAAGAATGGTAGTGTTAATTTGATACAGAGCAAGAAGTGGAAAAATTATGGGGAAGGAAAGAGAGTGTAAAGGAACAGTTTTTCATTTTTGTGTTTGTATCTCCTATGTTAGCACATAGGTTCTTAAATGATTGATTTATTGATTCTTGATTACATGCTTTCCAGTATATGTATATATGTGACAATGGGATAGGGCTTTATTTTCTAGGTCTGAGTTTCCATAATTGTAAAATGAAACTAGTAATACTTGAACTACCTGTATCATTGGTGGCTGTAAGTAATATACTTTGCAAATTTTAAGTTAAATTTGAATTGTTATTAATCACAAGAAATATGATATTGTATTGATTCATTCATCCCAAAGCATTAAACACTAGGGGACAAACATAAAAATGATAGTTCCTGCCTTCAAGGAACTTCCACTATTGATATAGATAGTGGTGGGAAAAGAGAGGAATGTTGGGGCAGATCACTTTTAATGGAGGTTTGATTCAGACATAAAGATTTGTTACAGTGAAGCCAAGTCATCTAATATATTGATAAAAGTTGGAGGTACAGTGTTTGGTTTCTTTTTAAAATCTTCTATAGTGCAACTTTATGCATAGAAATCAAAACTTTATTAAATTGGTGAATTTGTTGTTGCTGTTCATTCATTTCATTCATATTCAACTCTTGGACCATTTGGGGTTTTCTTGGCAAAAATACTGGAATGGTTTGCTATTTCCCTCATTAGCTCATTTTATACATGAGGAAACTGAGACAAAACAGGATTGAGGAACTTCCCCAGAATCACACAGCTAGTAAGTGTGGGAAGCCAGATTTGAACTCAGAAAGGTGATCCTTTCTAACTTCAAGGCCACTACTCTATCCATTGTGCCACCTACCTGTCCTAATTAGTGGATTGGAGTTGCAAAATAATGAAGATTAAAAGAAAGAGAGAGAATGGATGAGAATATGTTTTCTGTACTCATTTCTCATTTCTGCCTCTTAGAATGCTTGGCTTCTCACCAGACTCAGCTCAACCAAGCCTTCTGCAGGAACCTTTGCCTAATCTCTTTCCCTGACTCCCACAACCTAGCTTCAAGAGCCACCTTCTCTTCCATTTAATCTTTATGCAGTTTGTTATATACCAATTTATTTTTATGTTATTAGAATGTAAAATCCTTCATAGTTCTCTTCAATAATGAGATGATTCAAACCAGTTTCATTTGTTCTGTGATGAAGAAAGCCATATACACCCAGGGAGAGGCCTGTGGGATCTGAGTCTGGACCACAACAGCATTTTCACACTCTCTTATTGATGTTTGCTTTATGTTTTCCTTCTCAGGGTTTGTTTGTTTTTTTTTTTTCCCTTGTACTGCAAGATAATTGTATAGATATATATACACATATTCAAATATTTTAACATAATTAACATGTAGTAGACTTCCTGCCATCTAGGGGAGGGGGTCAGGGTTAGGAGGGAAAAATTTATAACAGAAAGCTTTGCAAGGGTTAATGTTGAAAAATTATCTATGCATATGTTTTGCAAATAAAAAGCTTTAATTAAAAAAAAACAAGAATGTAAAGTCCTTGAAGGATAATTTTTATCTTTCTTTGTATTTTCTAGTGTTTAGCAAAGTACCTTCCATGTAGTAAGAAGGAAGGAAAGAAGCATTAAGCTATTCCATTTGTCAGACATTGTGCTAATAATGAATTCAAATCACCAAATGTAAAACTATTCCCTGATGACTATAACTGTGGGTTTTTTTTCAATATTAAGTTGATATTAAGTTGCATTTTAATGTATTTTCATATATAGTTATTTTGGATTTGAGGGTCAAGACTGTATTTATGAAGAAATATTGTAAAACAGATAATATTTAGAGAGGACAAAGTAGACATCTTTGTGAGGAAGTTAGTATGTATAGGTTTTTAATATTTTTGAATCTTTGCTGCCTAATATAAATTATATTTGTTCAGACTTTTTTTCTTTTTTAGTTGAGCCTTGATTTGTGCTTTTTAAGTTCCACAATACTTCATTCTGTGAAAATACTTGCACCATTACATATACTTAACATACTCTTTTATATGTAGTTGTATACATATGAATAATTAAAATGATTCCTCCGCTTTCTTCATCCCCTGCCTGCAGTGTATAGAATAGTACCTTAGCCATAGTAAGAGCTTACAAATGATTGCTGTGTGAAGGAATTAAATTAATAAGTTCCAGCATACTTTTATTCTTAACTTGTTTGTGGCTGCTATATTATTATTACTATATTATTATTATTATTATGCTCACCTTTAGAACTTCTGTTTCATTTCTCCACACATGTTTAACCCCAACAGAATTGTTCTCCACCCACTGTTCCCACAAGCTTTTAGTGAGTATTTTTATGGGTGCATTGTTTTTAAATAATAGTAATTTCTGAGGGAAAATCCTCCTTTGGAAAAATATTAGACAAACATTTAATAGAATTTATTCAATAGTCTGTCTGAGTAGACCCCCCACTACCACCTCTCTGCCATATAAAGGAGGGCATGTTTCATGATGTATTCTCTAGGACCATCATTGGGTTTTTTATAGCTTTCTTTTAGGGACCTTTTCAATTATATCATAATTATTTAATTCCTTTATTTGCTTTGTTACTGTTTTTAAATTTTACTCAGTGTCTGTTCATAAAAATCTTCCCATAATTCTTTGAATTTTTTGTTATTTCTTTTTGCACAGTAATAGTCCTTTACATTCATATATCTTGATTTTTTTTGTTATTCTCCATAACCAATCAATTTTGAAAACAAAAATGGTGCTGGTAGACTACAGATGAGCAAATGGTGTCTTAATTTTGGGGAAAAAAGAATTGAGAAATCCATAAATTTTAAGTCCATTCATCTTGACTTCACTTCCTGGCAAAATTCTAGAACATTATTAAAGGAATGACTAATGAACTTGGTCCCTATTCTAGCATACTTTCCTCTATAGTACCATATCTGTTTTGATATTTTGACACATTTCCTGTCATTAACTTAGTGAAACACTGTTGCATTATAAATTCAAATTTACTCATTTTATTTTATCTGGAAGTATAAGGAATTTGGAAGATGATAGTATAATAACCTAAACATAGTCTCTCTATTTTTTTCTTGTCAATGCACATTATTGTGTTCAACCAGTCCATGATTCACTTTAATTTCAGAGGGCAATAAATATGGTCTAGAACTTTTGCAATTGAGCTATCAGTATACGATTTTAAAGTTGTTTAGTTAATGTTGCATGTAATCAGGCACCACATCTGAAGACAATTCAAGTTGTAATTGTGTCCAAATATTTTCAAACAGGGCCTTGAAGATAAACTTTATTTAAATTCTTCTCAAAATTAACACTGTGTAATCTGTAAGATAGCATTGAAAATTTTTATTTCCTGAAGAAAATTTAAAGATAATTTAAAAAGGTTTCTCATATTCTTAAGCATTCTGTCTTAAATTGTAGATGTTTATGAAATAGTTAGGAGGATGTCTCAAAAGTTTTAGTGCAGTTTTAAGCTGTTAAAGTTTTCATTTAATCAATTAAAGCTTAATACTGCGCTAAGGCATTTGAGGCAACCTATGTATTGACTCAGAACTCAGCAAATTATCAGAAATTGTGGATGGAGAAAGGGGCAGGTGTGTGTGTGTGTACGTACACTTCTGTATACATATGTGTACCTATTTGCGTATTGTGTTGGTATGATTATATCATGTTTAAGGAATATTTCTAATTGTAAACCTGAGTTCTATTAAATTGGGGAAGAGCTCTGTGCCATGTTTGGATTAGAACAGGGATTTAGCTGGAACCAACAGCAAAGCCTGAAACAGTTAACCATTGTTCATTGATCCCAGGATATAAAGAAGTAGGGAAAATTGGGAGGGGAGAGGCATAGAAAAAAGAAAACTCATTTTTTTTTAAAAATTAAAGCTTTTTATTTGCAAAACATGAGGAATTTTTCAACATTGACCTTTGCAAAGTTTTCTGTTACAAAACTTTCCCTCCTACCCCTTCTCCCCCCTAGATGACAGGAAGTCTAATACATGTTAATTAAGTTAAAATACTTGACAAATTGAATATGTGTATATGTATTTATACAGTTATCTTGCTGTACAAGAAAAATTGGATCTACAAGAAAAAAAATCTGAGAAGGGAAACACAATGCAAGCAAACATTAGAGAGCATGAAAATGTTCTGTTGTGGTCCACATTGCTTATCCCTCTCTCTGGGTGTATATGGCTTTCTTCATCACTGAACAACTGGAACTGGTTTGAAACATTTCATTGTTGAAGAGAGCCATGTCCTTCAGAATTGATCGTCATATAGTATTGTTGTTGCCGTGTATAATGATCTCCTGGTTCTGCTCATTTCACTCAGCATCAGTTCATGCGAGTCTCTCCAGACCTCTCTGAAATCATCCTGTCAGTCGTTTCTCACAGAACAATAATATTCCATAAGATTCATATATCATAATTTGTTCAGCCATTCTCCAAGTGATGGGCATCCATTCAGTTTCCAGTTTCTAGCCACTACAAAAAGAGCTGCCACAAACATTCTTGTATATGTGGGGCCCTTTCCTTCCTTTAAGATCTCTTTGGGATATAAGCCCAGTAGAAACACTGCTGGGTCAAATGTTATGTGCACAGTTTGATAACTTTTTGAACATAGTTCCAGATTACTCTCCAGAATGGCTGGATCCGTTCACAGTTCCACCAACAATGTATCATTGTCCCAGTTTTCCCATATCCCCTCCAACATTCGTCATTGTCTTTTCCTGTCATCTTAGCCAATCTGACAGGTGTGTAGTGGTACCTCAGAGTTGTCTTAATTTGCATTTCTCTGATCAGTAGTGATTTGGAGCACCTAGAAAACTCAATTTTAAAGTAGATGTCTTGCTAAAGCATCATGGAAACAAATGAAAGCTTAGGGAAGGCGAGATAAAAGCCTCAAGGTCACTAATTATGTGATCTAGGAAGAAAAAGAGATCCATATGCTAGTCCAGACATTAGGTTAGCAGCAAGTGCAGAGATGGCTAATGAAATTTAGAATTTTTTCACTTTAAGCACCTGGGAAGAGAGGACATGTTAAGGATTATAGAGAGTTTTCAGCAAGGGATTGAGGAAGATGCCAAGGCAGTTGCCATTTCAGATGGAATAACTGAGTCCTGGTGGGTCAGTGGGGATAGACTTGGGAGGCTAGAGAGAGAAGTGCCTTGCTTCCTTATGTCCATGTCCAGAGAATCTAGGACAAAGGAATTAAAAAAATTCCAAAGAAAGGACTTACTTGTCTCAAGAAAAGGGAAGATACCTGCCACAGATTTCATGTTTACCCATCTAAATTTCTCTGAATTGGGGAAGCAGATTTTAGGACAAAGCTAGCAAATTGCCTTCCCAGAATCCATTCATCAGAAAACAAACAAACCCTAGAACTGATTAAACCTTGGCTGGCAGACTCTGAAAGACAAAACCTATCAGAAAAGGATTCAGCCAATGTGAGGAGAGACTAAGAACTAGGTTTTATTCCATTTAAAGTCTGCATGTTGAACACAATTAGACCTGTGACATGTCAATTTTCCCCTTTGATTTTTTATTATAACCCAGAAAAGTTTTGTGCTTTGTATTCCATGAGGTTAGCTAGTCCTTCCAGTTATTTCTGTGCCTAAAATTAGATAGAGGAATGTCTGTTCTTAGAGCTCTCATGGAAGAAGCTTCTTTTTCAAGTAGTTTCAACTGTTGATCTGTATCAGTTGGAAGATTCTTTTTACATCTCTCTTCTGTGATAGAGGTTCTAAGGTAGAATTTCTGAATGATAGTTAACAGATGAGAGCAGAGTGAGTCTTAAAAATACTATCCTTTGGGGGGCAGCTAGGTCCATGACTAAAGAAATTTCAGTCCTTTTGGGACAAATACAGCTATATAAACAAACACTAAATACACGTAAAATAGATTGGATGTAGGAGAGGTACTATTAGAGAACTCAGAAAACCTACATGAAGTGTCTCTTGAGTTAAATTTTGAAAGAAACTTAGGAATTAAAATTAAAAGTGCATTCAGGCCTAAAAGGCATAAAAACTGAAGCTGGATTGAGTACAACAAATAGTCTGGTTTGGCTAGAATAGAGAGAAAATACTACTATATGAAGGATACATTAGAATGAAGCAGGGAGACTAATTAGGTGGTTTTTATAATAGTGTGGAACAACAGTGCTGAAGACCTAAACTACCATTTTAACCCATTTAATTAGCAAGAAGAGAATGGAGACATGTCTTAAAAGATGAACTCAATACAACTAGGCAACTTAATAAATATGCAGAAGGGAGAGGGAAAATTTGAATATGATTTTAAGTTTGCAAGCCTGTGAATTGGAATTATATTGGTCCCCTTGGACAAAAAAAGTTAGGAAAGAGGGTTAAGATTTTGGGGAAAGGTCATGATTTCTGAATGTCTACTTCCTGGGACAGCAGAAGATATTTGAGGGACATTTAATAAATAGAGATAACAAGAAATTGAGGTTTTGATTTCTTTATCTCTTAGCTTCCAGTCATTAACTGGTCAGTGTATTTTTTTTAAAAACTAGTAATGGATGTATGCTAGTAATGACCTTTATTCTCTCTTAATCTTAGTTTAGTTGAAAATTCACGTTCTATAGAAAGCTAAAGTGAACTAGAATTCTGCGCACTGTAGATTCTTTCATTAATGTCCTACTTTTTTGACCTAAAAAGGTAAATTAGGAAGGGAATTGTTTTCACCTTTGAGGGGATTTTCCCTGAAGAAGAGATCAGTTCACTGTCACTGTTGAATTTTTCATGTTAAATTCTTCTCAAATCCAAAAACAGCTATACCATATTAATGAACTAAGAAACATAACTCACAATAGGATCTATTCTTCTCTCAAAGGAAAAAAGGCTTATGGATCAGAGCTCTTTGCTTAAAGTGGAAGCAAAGTGATTAATTTCATTCATAGGTTGTTCAACAAAGACTTAGACCTTCAAAATCATGTTTGATGTTTGAATCAGAATGTGTATGTATGTGTGCATATAAATACAGATATATTTACTTCAACCCAACAGAGTTTTATTTGTCAAGAAGATTGACTTTACTCTTCAGTTTACTCTACAATTAAGTAAATTTGTATGGATGTCTATATGTGTATGCATACGTTATAAGGTATTTCATTTTTTCTTGGTGTAAATACCTTAGTGAGGTTCTGCCCTTCCTTTCAGATTCAGAAGTAATAGGGTGGATTATAGAGAATCAAAGTAGGTCAAAGTAGCAAAGAGGAGATCCCTTATTTTTTTTTTTAATTTGCAAAACATATGTATGGGTAATTCTTCAACATTAACCCTTACAAAGCTTTCTGTTACAAATTTTTCTCTCCCTACTTCCTTCCCCTCCCCTAGATGGCAGGATATCCACTACATGTTAATTATGTTAAAATACTTGACAATCGAATATATGTATACATATTTCCACACTTATTGTTGTGCAAGAAAAATCGTATCTACAAGAAAGAAAAATCAGATAAAGGAAACACAATGCAAGCAAACATCAATCTAGAGCATGACAATGTTATATTGTGGTCCACATTTCAAGTCCCTCTCTCTGGGTGTATATGGCTTTCTTCAGTGAACAATTGGAAGTGGTTTGAAACATTTCATTGTTGAAGAGAACCATGTCCATCAGAATTGATCGTCATATAGTATTGTTGCCGTGTATAATGAGAAGATCCTTTATTTTGACATACATTGTCTTGAATCTTGTAGAGTTCACTTTCATTGCTATGATCTGTGCTTGCCTTCCTGTGAACTATCAAGTTATTAAAATTGCAGAAAATGTCTAAAACATGTCAGTATCTCAGACAAATTTTTTTTAATTACTACTTTTAGGAGAGTTGTTGTAAAATAGTGTGAGAGAATTCAATTATAATTGATTTTTTTCTTTAACTCATAGAAAAAATATGAAAAACTATGCCAACTTCTCTAGATATAAAAAATAATACTTGGTAGCTGTTACCTAACTTAGCAAAGTACTCTGTGAAGATGTTTGGGAAATTTCTGTTGTGTCAAAACAAAATATATCCTTTTTAAAAATAGCATTGTGTAAAGTTGTAAATAGTTGAAAATTTAATCCTTTGATTTCCAGGAGGCAAGATATTTGAGTAAGAGAAATTAATTTCTTTTTTTTTCTGGTTGGTTTTTTTTTAATTAAAACTTTTTATTTGCAAAACATATGTATGGGTAATTCTTCAACATTGACCCTTACAAAGCTTTCTGTTACAAATTTTTCCCTCCTAGTCCCCACCCCTCCCCTAGATGGCAGGAAATCCACTACATGTTAATTATGTTAAAGTACTTGACAAATTGAATATATGTATACATATTTCCACACTTATTGTTGTGCAAGAAAAAATCGTATCTACAAAAAAAAAAAAAAGAGAGAGAGAAAGGAAACACAATGCAAGCAAACATCAATAGAGAGCATGAGAATGTTATGTTGTGGTCCACATTTCACCCTCTCCCTGGGTGTATATGGCTTTCTTCATTGTTGAAGAGAACCATGTCCATCAGAATTGATCATATAGTATTGTTGTTGCCGTGTATAATGATCTCCTGGTTCTGCTCACGTCGCTCAGCATCAGTTCATGCAAGTTGCTCCAGGCTTCTCTGAAATCCTGCTGGTCGTTTCTTTTTTTCTTTTTTTTTTTAATTTAATTTAATTTTATTTGCAAAACATATGTATGGGTAATTCTTCAACATTAATCCTTACATAGCTTTCTGTTACAAATTTTTCCCCTCTACTCTCCACCCCCCCCAGATGGCAGGATATCCACTACATGTTAATTATGTTAAAATACTTGACAAATCGAATATATGTATACATATTTCCACACTTACCATTGTTGTGTAAGAAAAATCGTATCTACACGAAAGACATATCAGATAAAAGAAACACAATGTAAGCAAACATCAATCAATAGTATGAGAATGTTATGTTGTGGTTCACATTTTACATCCCTCTCTCTGGGTGTATATGGCTTTCTTCACTGAACAATTGGAAGTGGCTTGAAACATTTCATTGTTGAAGAGAGCCATGTCCATCAGAATCGATTGTCATATAGTATTATTGTTTCTATGTATAATGATCTCCTGGTTCTGCTCATTTCCCTCAGCATCAGTTCATGCAAGTCTCTCCAGGCCTCTCTGAAATTGTCCTGCTGGTCGTTTCTTACAGAACAATAATATTCCATAATATTCATATACCATAATTTATTCAGCCATTCTCCAATTGATGGGCATCCTTTCAATTTCCAGTTTCTAGACACTACAAAAAGGGCTGCCACAAATATTCTTTCCTTCCTTTATGATTTCTTTGGGATATAAGCCCAATAGAAATGCTGCTGGGTGAAAGGGTATGCACAGTTGGATAACTTTTGAGCATAGCTCCAAATTGCTCTCCAGAATGGCTGGATCCGTTCACAGCTCCACCAACAATGCATCAGTGTCCCAGCCTTCCCACATCTCCTCCAACATTCGTCATTAACTTTTCCTGTCATTTTAGCCAATCTGACAGGTGTGTAGTGGTATCTCAGAGTTGTCTTAATTTGCATTTCTCTGATCAATAGTGATTTGGAGCACCTTTTCATATGACTACAAATAGTTTTAATTTCATCCTCTGAAAATTGTCTGTTCATATCCTTTGACCATTTATCGATTTGAGAATGGCTTGAATTCTTATAAATATGAGACAATTCTCTATATATTCTAGAGATGAGGTCTTTATCAGAACCCTTAAATGTAAAGATGATTTCCCAATTTATTGCTTCCCTCCTAATCTTGTCTGCATTACTTTTGTTTGTACAAAACCTTTTTTAACTTAATATAGTCAAAATTATCTATCTGGTGTTCAATTAAGAGGTCCAGTTCTTCTTTAGACATAAATTTATTCCGTCTCCGCAGGTCTGAGAGGTAAACTATACTATGTTCCTCTAATTTACTTATAATATTACTCTTTATATCCAAATCATGAACCCATTTAGATCTTATCTTGGTATGTGGTGTTAGATGTGGGTCAAGCCCTAGTTTCTTCCATACTAGTTTCCAATTTTCCCAGCAATTTTTGCCAAATAGTGAGTACTTATCTGAGAAGCTGGAGTCTTTGGGTTTATCAAACACTAAATTGCTATAGTTATTGCCTAGTTTGTCCTGTAATTCTATCCTATGCCAGTGATTGACTACTCTATTTCTTAGCCAGTACCAAATGGTTTTGATGACTGCTGCTTTATAATATAGCTTTAGATCTGGTACAGCAAGGCCACCTTCATCAGCCTTTTTTTCCCCATTAATTCCCTTGAAATTCTTGACCTTTTGTTCTTCCAGATGAACTTTGCTACTATTTTTTCTAGATCTGTAAAATAATTTCTTGGGAGTTTGATTGGTATGGCACTAAATAAGTAAATTAGTTTGGGTAATATTGTCATTTTTACTATATTCACTCGGCCTACTCATAAGCACTTAATGTTTTTCCAATTGATTAGGTCTGACTTTATTTGTGTGGAAAGTGTTTTGTAATTTAGTTCGTATAGTTTCTGACTTTTCCTTGGCAGATAGATTCCCAAATATGTTATACTACCAACAGTTATTTTGAATGGAATTTCTTTTTGTATCTCTTGCTGCTGAACTCTGTTGGTAATATATAAAAATGCTGCTGATTTATGTGGATTTATTTTGTATCCTTCAACTTTGCTAAAGTTGTGAATTGTTTCTAGTAATTTTTTAGTCGAGTCTCTAGGGTTCTCTAAGTACACCATCATGTCATCTGCAAAGAGTGATAATTTGGTAGAGGAATTCATTTCTAAATATTCACCTTCAAAGAGCTATTAAATAGTATGGAACATGAGAACCAGAAAAAAGACAGGGTGAAACAATTTTCTAGCCCAAGAAACTTAAAAGGTTGGCAGAAGAGTTCTATCTCATTCGAGTAAGAGAGAAGCATAGTCCAGTATAAGAAGTATCTCAGCAAAGTCTGTCTCAGCAAGCCAGCAGCAAATCCTGAGTCCTACTGCTACCAGGCAGATAAACACCAACACTGGGACCCCCCATGTGCCTCAGCATAGCCAGATGAACAGGCAGACACTGGTGCCAGGACCCTCATATACTTCAACACATGAACACATGCCAACTCTTGAGACATTGTATGTGCCTCAGCAAACAGACAGATGCCAACATCATGCTTCCCATCCCCTAATACTTCATCATAACTAGGCAGATGGGCAAATTCCAGTATGGGGATCCTCCTCCAAATACCTCAGCATAGCTCCAGATAAACTAGTATATGCCAGTGCAGAGACTCCCTACATGTCTTAGCACCTTGGCATACACCAGGAACTGCCATGACCCCCCCATGTCTCAACTAAGCACTAGGTAAGCTGCCAGACTCCTACAATCTCCAGTAGCACCAGCCACCCCTTTCATCCCCTCAGAACAGCACCGGACATAAGAATGTCTCCAGGGGGCCTCAGGATCACACTACTGCACACCAGGCAAACAGTCAGGGCCTATAGCCCTTGACACAAGAATCTTGGACGGTGACCCTTCCATCTCAGGAGCAGAACTCACGTTTAAAAATAAAGAAAAAAGGCTGGAAATGATGAGCAAAAACAAAAAAGAAGAATTTTATCATAGAAAGTATTATGATTGAGGGAAGATCAAGACACAAACTCAGAAAAGGACAACAATGTCAAAACTGCAAAAGCCCCACAGAAAAATAGGAATTGGTCTTGACTAGAAAAAGAACTCATGGAAGAGTTCAAAAAAGAGTTTAAAAACCAAATAAGAGAGAGAGAAGAAGAAAATGGGAAAAGAAATTAGAATGATGCAAGAGAATCATGAAAAAAGAACAACTTAGAAAAAAGAAAACTTCTAAAAATGTAGACGGGTAAAAAAAAAAAAAAAGAAAACAACTCCTTAAAAAGTAAAACTAGTTAAAAGCTGAGGAAAATAATTCCTTAAAAATTAGAATTAGGCAAGTAGAAGCTAATGACTCCATAAGACATCAAAACTCAATCAAAATCAAAAGAATAAAAAAGTGAAATAAAATGTAAAATACCTCATTGGAAAAACAGCTGACCTGGAAAATAGATCTAGGTGAGATAATTTAAAACATTGGAATACTGAAAGTCATAATCAAAAAAAGAATCTGGACTTCATGCTCCAAGAAATTATGAAAAAAAAACTTCCCTAGACCCAGAGGGCAAAATAAAATTGGAAGAATTCCCCAGTTAGCTCTGGAAAGAGACCTTAAAATGAAAACTCCCAGAAACATTATAGCCAAATTTCAGAATAACCAGGTCAAGAAAAAAATATTGCAAATAGCCAGAAAGACACAATTGAAGTACTAGGAAGCCATAATCAGTATTATATAGAACTTAGCAGTTTTAACATTAAAAATTCAGAGATCTTAGAACATGATATTCCAAAAGGCAAAAGGACATGAGACTACAATCACTGGTACAACTATTTGATGAAATTGAGCATAATCCTCTAAGAGAAAAAAAATGATCATTTAATTATATAGAAGGATTTTAAGCTTTCTTAAGAAGACCAAAGGTGAACAGAAATTTTTATTTCTTATGACAAGACTCAAGGCAAAGATAAGGAAAGAGAAAACATAAGGGATTCTCAATAGTGTTAAACTGTGTAGGAAGATGATACTTGGAATTCTTAAGAACTGTATCACTAATAGTGCACTTAAGAGTATATGTAAACATAGTATTTGGATAAAAGGTGAATTTGAGGGAATAAAGAGGATTAAATTGGGAGCATAAACAAGGGATAAGTAGAAAGGGGGCAAATTAACTTATAGGAATAAATTTACAGGCATTATAGGAGTTATTGCTGTTACTGCAAAAGTATACAAGTAGGAGGACCTCATCAATCCCCTTTGAGAACTTAATAAATCTAACAAAAAATTAAACAAGAAAGAAACTAAGGAGATGAATAGAATCTTAGAAACGTTATATATAGGGCAGGTAGGTGGTGCAGTGGAGAGCACCAGCCTTGAAGTCAGGAAGACCTGAGTTCAAATCTGGCCTCTGACACTTAACACTTCCTAGGTGTGTGACCCTGGGCAAGTCACTTAACCCTAATTGCCTCAGCCAAAAAAAAAGAAAAGAAAAAAGAAACGTTATATATGACAGAGCTTTGGAGAAAATTTAATGGGAATAGTAAAGAACATATCTTTTTCTCTTTTTTTTCTTTATTAAAGCATTTCTCCTAAATACTGATGCAGCCAATACAATATTTAGGAGAAAATTTGTTCTTTAAAATCTTAAGTACTGTATTGGCCGAATTCCATAAATTTTGGCATATCTTCTCCTTGTTGTCATTCCCTTTAATGAAATTATTGTTTCGATTATTTCTTATATCAAGAGAGTGAAAGAGTGAGAGAGGACAGATCAGTGAATTGGGCATGCAACTAAAAATTCTAGAAAAAGAACAAATTAAAAATCCCTAATTGAACACCAAATTAGAAAACCTGAAAAACCAAAAGCAAAATTAATCAAATTGAAAGTAAGAAAACTGTTGAAATAATAAATAAAATTAGGAGCTGATTTTATTTTTAAAAATATGATAAATTGTTTTTTATTTATTTTTTTATTAAAGCAAAATATATGTATAGGTAATTTTTTAACATTGACCCTTACAAAGCTTTCTGTTACAAATTTTTCCCCCTTAGTCCTCACCCCTCCCCTAGTTGGCAGGAAGTCTTAATACATGTTAATTATGTTAAAATACTTGACAAATCGAATATGTGTATACATATTTTACAGTTATTTTGCTGTACAAGAAAAATCAGATCTACAAGAAAAAAAAATCTGAGAAGGGAAACATCAAGCAAACATCAATAGAGAGCATGAAAATGTTATGTTGTGGTCATTTCATATCCCTCTGGGTGTATATGGCTTTCTTCACTGAACAATTGGAATTTGTTTGAAACATTTCATTGTTGAAGAGATCTATGTTCATCAGAATTGATCATCATATAGTCTTGTTGTTGTTGTGTCTAATGATCTCCTGGTGCTGCTCATTTCACTCAGCATCGGTTCATGCAAGTCTCTCCAGGCCTCTCTGAAATCGTCCTGTTGGTCGTTTCTTACAGAACAATAATATTCCATAACATTCATATACCATAATTTATTCAGCCATTTTCCAACTGATGGGCATCCATTCAGTTTCCAGTTTCTAGCCACTACAAAAAAGGCTGCCACAAACATTCTTGCACATAAGAATGTTTGTGGCAGCCCTTTTTGTAGTGGCTAGAAACTGGAAAT
>JAJPUD010005103.1:112244-170805 GCA_023553655.1 Myrmecobius fasciatus | reverse complement strand
GGATAGAAGTTCCAGGAAAGGACCATAAATTCAGTTCTGATAGGTTGGGGGCAGAATCATAAATTCTGATAAGTTTGGGAAAAAGTTAGGAGACACTGAGTCTGAGACCAGAAAAATAGGGAGGTCATCTAGGTATTTGAGATAAGCCATCTGGAGTTTTATGACTCTTTGGAATGCTAGTGGCCAGAGCTCCCAGTCCTAATTATCTCAGTCTTAATGGCCAGGAAGGGGGGGGGGGGTTGTCATGGAGGCAGAAGAATTCAGGGAAATTGAGGCAGAACAATTTTTGGAAACTGAGACAGGGGAACTGAGGCACACAATATTTTGTGTATATTGACAGAGATCAAAGAGTTGTTATATAACTGAGTGCTGATTTTTGTGTGTGAATCAATTATGTCCAAGAATTAGACACTATTGAGCTGCTTTTCTACTCCTCTATTCTCTACAATGGTTAGATTCAAATGAACATAACCAGTTATTTTAACCACTTAAAGCAGATACAGTCTAAAAAAAGTCATAAAAATCTGTCAATTACTGTATAAAAGAAGCTAAGAGCTTTTTCTTAAAAAGGAATAATGATTGAATTATTTCTCATCAAAGTGAAGGTTTAATAGCAGAGAACTAAACCCAAAAAAGTCTCCAACAAACTTTTACACAATGCTCTATCCAAACCCATTTCATCTTCTTTTTTAAAGGTTGCTTCTGTATAGGCTTTGGTCTTCTCTGGGACCTATATGATGAGGTACATAGAGAAAGATGAAGTGCTCTGAATCATTTTCATCCAGGAAGAGAGGTAGATTTGAAAGCAAATTTGGACCTGTTTCATTGGATCATAGATTTTGAGCTGGAAGGCCTCTTAAAGGCTACCTAGCATAATAGAATCATTTTATGGATTAAAACTGAGCCTTGAAAGGGGGTGAAGTGATTTCCCTAAGGTTACATATAGCAAGTAGGAGAGGCCAGATTCAAACATATGTTCTCTGAATTAAAATCTGGAATATATTCCACTATACCATTTTGGTTTTGCTGATTAAATTGTTAACACTATAAGACCAAAAATATTGTCTATGAGTTGATTCAATTTACCAAACATATATTTCATGCCCAGTATTGCAAGATCTTAAGAGTTACAATTCATCAATTGTTTAAAAATATGGTAGAATAAAACTATTTCAATAGTGCTGTAAAAATGTTATAGTACTGAAATACTTGTAGAAACATCCTTTAAGAGCCTTTAAGGCATTGACTGGACAATTCTGACGACTTTTTTTTAATGTTCTCCAATTTACCAGACTTCAGAGCATTTAATTAAAAGCAGAAGGAAATTTCGTGCAATAATAGGGGAAAACTAGAAGCTAGCAAAATCTACTCAAGAGTTTTCTGACTGCATATTCTTATACTTAAACATGTAAAAACCCAATCACATTATTCAAGTTGTCACATGTAAAATTCCAATCTTTGAGAAAAGAATTATTCATCTTGAAGCTGAAGTATTAAATTAAAAAAAAAATCCTTCCATAAGATAAAACCTCTCTCTGCTTTTAAAAATAAGTACTAATTTAAAGGGAGAAAAAAATCCTTAAGAACCACTTAAAGTCAGTGGTAGTTTCAATGGTTCCATTGTGAGATTCCTAAAGTGGTTCAGTCTTTGCATATGTAGATGCTTTAGAGCTTTGGCTGGGCCAACACTATTTCCCCCACTATTTAAGAGAAAAGGAGTTCCCTTAAACTCAATAAGCCTATATGATAAAAAGAATGATGCCCTTCCAGTTCCATTATTTAAATAAAACCTTAACAGTCATGTTTGTCCCTCTATTTTGGAATGGTTTCATTAGCAGTCCAGGAAAATTTTTGATAGGTTATTCAGTTGTTTGGGAACATAAAAACAATGGAGTAATACTCTTATTTTTCTGTCTTTGTTTTTAAATTTGAATGAGCCTTTTTATTTCACTCTCAGAAAATATAGGTCTAATGCTTTCAAAGCTTTTTTGATAAGAAATGGATTCAATTGAGTTTGGGCCATATCTAAAGATTAAAAGAAAGGGATTTTATTTTGGGTTATGACTATCATCAAATATGTTAAACCAATATGCATTATGTTGAGGTCAACCCTCGAAGGGAACCTGGGTGTTATGGTTTAAAGAGTATATAGGCCAATAAATGAAAGATGATTTTTGCTTTAGTATTGGCTCTGGTATAGATTAATTATGTATATGTAGCCGTGTCATTTATCTTCTCTGAATTGTTTTCTTCATCTGCAGGAGTTGAGTCTAAATATTTTCTAAAGCTCTTTTAGTACTTAACTTGTTTCCGTATGTGATTCTGTGATTTGAAACTCATATTTGGAAGTATAAGATTTAATTTGGAAATATTCATCTATATCAAATAAACTCCTTGGTTATAATCAAATAAAATGTTGGAAAGTAACATTCTTTTATTAAAGAATAAAATTTTAAGTGCTTAAAATGGGTCCATCCTATTTATATTTTAATCAAAGTCAATAATTGAGAATAAAATATCCTTTACTACTCTTTATTTTTGTTTGTCTCTAAGTTTTCCCCACTGCTTTGAATATGTCCTGAATAATATTGCTTGATAAATCTTCTGAAAATATTATGTTGAATCATATCACATCCCTCTCTCTCTCTTCACTTTTCCTACTTACTATCGTTTAATGTGTCCCTATTAGATAATATTGACTTTGTCTCATAAGATCAAGTAAGTCTAAACTCCCTTTCTTTATTCCAAGGCTCCTTGAAATTTGTCTATGAATGAATCTTTCCATGTGTATCTCCAGTGACTTACCTTTTATTCAAACTGGTTTATTTCTTATTCCCTGAACACATCTTACAGTTATCAGTTTCATGCTTTCATATTTCTTTCAAATGTCCTCTTATTTTCTATTTTGCCTATTCATTTACTAGTGATAATTCAGAATTCAGTCTAAAAATCTGTCTTCTATGTCAATCCCCTCTTATCCATTGGAAACTAAAACCATTTCATCTCCTGAAATTAAGAACAGTTGTTGTTCCTACTATTCATTTATCAATTAATTACATAAAGCCTGATGGCATTTCTCTTTTTGTTACATTGAAATATCATTCTAATCTTTATTAATTTTTCACACTTTTTATATCTTGTCACTTTCCTAGAGTACAAGCAGCACCCAGGAATTAAACTTAGTTGTTTCTCCTAAATTATAACTTTTTTATAGATTGATTTTTAATTAAGAACCAAATATATTTCTAGAAAAGTAGTGAATGAAATAATAATAATGATGGTGAAGATAAACAATCCCAAGCATACAAAAAGTGGTATATTATTAATAAAACTTCAAAAATTGGAAATAAAGAGAATTTGGAATTGTATAATTATTTAAATGTTAAATTTAAATATTTTTTTATAAAAAGATGCATGCTTTAAGATACATGCTTTACTTAAAAGCAAATGACAATTTAAATAATTAGAAGTGTTTTATTTTAGTGTAGCAGATGTCCTATTATGCTGGTAGTTACTTTAGTTTATTAGATCATTCACCAGCATTATATTTCTTAGTTATTTAGATATCACTGTAAAAGACAAAAAGGTATATTTATTCTGCTTAAAACAGTGTTTTGCCATATAGAAAAGCCATTTATGTATATATACAATATATTTCTATTTACATGATTTGCAATGTCAGTATTGTACGCTCCTTCCCCATCCTGTGATACTGAACTTGAGAATAATTCAAGTGGCAGTAGATTTAGTTATAAATAAAATATCATGTTTTTATAGTGACTAATTCCCTCTTTCAATTCAGAAGTTTTAGAGCATATTTAAGTATGGTTGAAAGACAGCATTCTCTGAGGTAAGATATAATAATTTTCCAGCAACAGTAACAAAAAATATTGCAATGAAATACTAAAGGGAATGTTCTCTACCAACAGCTGCAGTTTTACTCTATACTTAATAATTTAGCATTTGATTTAAAAAAAAAAAAACAGTTTGGAGATTGGGACCTACTATACAAAAGACTTTATTTCTACATAGATGCCCTTTCCTCCATGAATACAGATTTCTTTCTATTCACATGTTTCTCTATCCCATCCAACATTATTAAATTAAATCAAAATATATCACTTTGCAATTTTTCAATAGCAAAATTTTTCAAAGGTTAAAAAAAATCAATAGAAAAAATTATTGAGCCACCCTAAGCATACAAAGAAGTATGACTTCTTATCATCTAAGCCCCTATACTTTAGTTGGAGACATAAGACACACAAACACAGTATAAAGGAAAGCTAGACAACAGTTGATATGATAAAAGCTGGGTATTGTATCTTTAAAAAAATTCAGCAATTTAACATTTTCAAAAATTAATATATCATAAACTGAAATAATGGAAGTATAGATTCTAAAACAAAAGAAAAAAAAGCAAACAAATGAAAACTTCTTCCTTCATGAAGCTTTCCTTGATTATTTGAAAAGATCCATATATAGCAAGGTCAGGAACCACATTCTTGCATTATATCTACAGTCATCATTGAAGGGAAACAACCTTTTAAAGATAATGACCATCAACCTTACCACAACTACCACCAATTGCTGACCTTAACCCCCATCTCTTCTACAGCCATAGCTACTGATAAAAGCTCTCCCCCTCAATCCTTGGAACTTTCAAATGGTCCAAGATCAGAAACTGATATAATTGTATAAATAGAACTGGCATTTTAAAAGATCCATTTAAAGCTCTCCTTCCTCTTCTCTGTCTACTTGTTTTCTTGGTTTCCTTCCAAACTTGGTTTCAATTTTACCTTCTGCAGATCTTTCCCAGTGTCCCAATTACTAGTGTATTCCTTCTGAGATTGCCTTCTATCTACTCTGATCATATCTTGTACATACATAGCTATTCCCATGTTATCTTCCACTTTAGAATGTGAGATCTTTGATGAAAGAGACATATCTTGGTATCTCCATTGACTAAGTCTTTGACTACTATATATTAAGGACCACTAGATCTTTCCATCTGACTTATAATTGAAATCTATACAATTTTTGTCTTCTCTTATTAAAATCTGAGTTCCTTGAGAGCAAAGGTTGATTTACTTTTATATCTGTATGCTTAATGCTTAGCACAGTGCTTTGCACATAGTATTTAACTTTTTAAAAATTCATTTGTTTGTTCTTCTATAATTCTTGTCAAAGAATTTTAAAATCTAAGACCATTTAAGGTCCTTAAAGTCAATCTAAATTAATCTAAAATTGAAGAAGAATTTATAACCTGTCTAGCAGGATATTAAACAATCTTTGCTTGAGTACTTCTGTTAGGGTGGAATCTCACTGTCTTACCAGACTATTTCATCCATATTTGGAAATTGTTCAGTTTTTTTTTTTTCCTTTTTAATGTCGTCTAAATATGTCTTTCTGTAACTTCTTCCAGTGGTGATTTTGACTTCTAGAGCCATCCAGAACAAATCTAATCCCTCTTTTTCCAGGACCCAACCTAAATGATTAGTGATTGCATACTAATAATTCCATATAGTCCACTATGTCTACAATCCAGTGTGATATTTTTGACTATGCTTTGGCTTCACATCTCCATTAACCATTCACTGAAGTAATTTCACTCTCTGCCTGACACAGAGCAGATATCCTTCCCTCTTTCCCTTTCTATATCTCTAGAACAAAATAGCCCTCTCACCATTCCACCTTATATGTTGTATTCTCACTCATTTTAAAAAAAAAAAGTATTCTTAGCACTTAACACCATGCCTGGAATAAAATGAAAGCTTAATAAATACTTTTTCATCTATTCTGCTCTCTAAAATATATATGTTCAAGTTTGCCCTTTCATTCTCCTGAGGAGAAAAGTAATCAGAGATTGAGTGACTTTTCCAGATTAATGTAGCTAGTATGTGTTTGGGGCTAGGTTTGAACTCAGGTTTTCCTAACCCCAGGCCCATACCTCTATTCATTGAGCCACCTAGCTGGCTCAAAAGCCCTGCTAACTCTTTCCAAATAAAAAAGGTAAAAAGAATTCTGTCATGATCTGTTCTGGGTGAAACCATGCTTGTTCTCTGGGATCATGATTTCCTTTTCCAAATGTGCACTAGCTAACATATTCATAGTGTGTTCTAGATTTTTGTTAGGAATAGAAATGAAGAAATTGTTAAAAGACACAATTCTATTCTCTTCCTTTTTTTTTTTAAATCAGGACCACTTTTGTTCTTATCCTATCCCACTGCACTGTCCCATTCTGTTTTCTACAACATTCAAAAGATCATTCAAAATATCTTAGTTCAATTCAACTAAATTCTACAAGTATTTATTAAGCACTGATTACTTTGTTCAGTTTTTCTCTTTTGCTGTGATTTTTCTCTCCCAACATGATTCATAAAGTAATGTGTTAAAATAACCAAAAATAAATAAACAAAAGCACTGATTACATGATACTCTCTATGCTGAGTACTGACTTACAAAGACAAAAATGAAATTGTCCTGCCCTGAAAAAGGATATTATACTTTTGGAAAACATCATTCTTAGATAAGCAATCTAAAGTATGTAAATAGGAAATACAAACTAATTTTAGGGGAAGAAATAATAAAAGTTAGGGAGATTGTATAAAGGCTTATATGAGAAATATTTGATGAATCCTAAAAAGGGATCTATAAGTTCCAAAAAGCAAAAAATAGTATTTGAGAGCATATGAAGAAAAACCTCAGAAAAGCACAAATAGAATATAAGGGATGTCACTTCTGGGTAACAACATGTAGAATACTTTGGCTAAAACTTAAGAGTATATGAGGATATAAGGTTAAAATAGACTAGAAAAAGTTCTTTTAATATTATAGGATGTAGTTCATCTATGTCTGCTTTTGTGAACTTATCGTGTCCAAATAAGTAGGTGGTCTCTTATTGTCATCCTACATATCTTGCTTTTTCACTCTTTATTAGTTATTTTGGATCTGCCTTTTCTTGTCTTAAATCAGTCTTCTTAACTGAGAAAACAGGAGCAAAATACAGATTGCTGAAAGAAGTTTTCTGGAAAGGTTTGCTTTCTCTTAAAACTTAAAATGAAAGTTTAACAAGAAGTAGCTTTGACTTCTACCTAAAGATTTTAGGAAGGGAAGAGTGGGAGAGAAAAATGCAAGACACTGGTACACTGTCACATTCACAACCTCATTTCCCAACCTCCTTGTCCCCCACATCTCTTACACACACAACAAACAGGCAGAAAACCATGATAGCTTAAATATTTACTCCTAAATTATGTCATCTCAAATATGTAACTAACAAGTCAGAGCATACTTTAAAATGGTTACTTGAGTGTTGCAAAGCCTGTAATAATAAGATTACATATTTCAGCACCTAAATATGACACTTTCTAAAAGATTTTCAGTAAGTCTTTGTGAAAAGATCACAGCAGGCAGAACTAACATTTAAAATACCTCCCTGCTTTGAATTCCTGGCACTTGGAAGAAAGTTAAGCTACATTTTCAATTGGAAACTCTTTTGATGTTAGGTGAATATGAGAGGTTTTTTTGATTTTCTTGTTTGTTTTTTTTTTTTTACCCCATTGTGGTTAAAACAATGCAGATTGTTTGTTTTGTCATTAACACTAATCCAGCTTTACTTTCTTTGAACTATTGGTAACAAGTAATTCAGCTTAAATCTTTTCTGAACAGGTTTATTCTTTTCTGGATATGGACATTTCTGTTGTACCTATTCTTTAAAAATTCTTTTTCCATTTTTAATTATCAGAAAAAATGGTTGTTTTAAAGAAAAGGAAATATGTAATTTTTGGAATGATGAAGGGATGTTCACTTTGGCAATCTCTAGGCTTTTAGAGAGGAAAATTTAAAAGAACAATAAGAGAATAAAACTAAAATACATATACAAATTTTGATGCAATGAATTTCACTAAACAGACTGTGGTATATGAAGTTAATTGAATACTATTATTTACTAGGCAATAATGATTGTGAAATCCAGAGAAATATGGGAAGACTTACATGAACTGATGCAGAAGGAAATAAGCAGACTAGAAAACCCTGACTACAAAAATAGGAAAAGATCACTAATAGGACCACTATGAATAAGAAAAAAAAAATTAATAATGATCTTAATAAACATATAAAGAGGCAATTATCCTTCCTTTTGGCAAATGTGAGTATAAGAGAGGAATATTGTTTGCATATTTTTTTTGTTATGTTTCAATTTTTGATATGATGTAGCAAAACTAGAAGCAACTGTGGTGGAAAAAGGTACCAAGGAAACAGATGCCAAAATATCTCTATACTGTAAGAAATTATCTTATCCAAAAAAATAAAAATAAAATCATGAATTTCTCAATTGAATCATTTAATAAATCACTTCCACAAATAATGTAACTAACAAGATACTTCATATCCGTATATCTTTATCACATTAGAATACCTCTTTTATTAAGATATGGAATTAATCAATGAAAGTTATAAAAGATTGCAAACTCTATGACCACTTTCCAGAAGCAGTCAATTACTCAATATAAGCTAGTTGCAAAAAAATTCCTTAATCAGTTTAGAAGGAGTAAAATGCTTATATAATCATTGGATGAAAAGAGATGTCATTCCCCTGGAAGTCTATTGTTATTGGTTGAAGAGAATCAATTAGAAACTCTCAGACAAAATTAGGCTCAGATAAAATAGAAAACCAATTTGGAATACAGTGTTCCAATAATAGACTAGTCTATTATGGAGCAGTCTTATCCAGGTCCTTGAGAGAAAATTACTTGGGAAGGAATCTCCTTTCCTTCCTCCCTTCCCCCTTCTTGCAGATCTGAGAAAAACCTTGTGACATTCAAAAAGTCGTAAGATTTGGACTTCCCATAAGTGATAATAACACTGTGATTGATGGCATTATCTGTATCAGGAGCTGAGGATAAACTAGATACTGAGAAGTGAAGTTTCAAGCAAGGTCACATGAAAGGGAAATTCAAGAGAACTCCTTAAAAGGAAAAAAAAAAAAAACAAACCAAACCAATCCAAATAAGATCAGGAGCTACAAGCTACTACTTTGCTCAAGTAATTGAACCCATCTTTCCCTGGACTCTGCATATACTCATTGGAAGAGCTTGTCTAAGACTTTAGGGGATATGTTGAATTTTGGTCCCCAATAAACCTTTTCAGCAAATATACCTTTGTAAAGCTTTGTTATTGTTATTATTGAATCATTTTTCAGTTATGTCCAACTCTTTGTTATCCCATTTGAAGTTTTCTTGGCAAAAATACTAGAGTGTTTTTTTCATTTCCTTCTCTACCTCATTATAGATGTATTTGAGGTCACATTTGAACTCAGACCAACTCACTCTATCCACTTCATCACCTAGTTGTTCTTGTAAAATCTAATTGATATCAATTTGTTGAATGATGCTTGAGGAGTTATAAACTAGTTAAAAGATTTTCACTCAATAGCACATTAATATACCTTCAAGGACAACAATACTGAAAAATAACTACCTCTCACGATTAACCCCTAAAAATTCTAAAAGGAGGAATAGTAATCACCTCTGAAGAACCAACCTGCTTGTCTAATACAAGAAATTTAGCCTAGAGCCAATTTTACAGTGACAAAATTATTACATTGTCTAAATATAATGCTTCCCCTTCATTTCATTATCATATTATCATATCTATTTTTGAATGAAATTGAATATCATTTTGGACAGTTTTTTTCTTAATCTGTCAATGAGAATATAATATATATATATAATACATATGTATGTATATATGTATCATATATATAAATATATATGCATATTTAATTTTTATTGAATATTTTTCTACAAAACAGTACTTTAAGGAAAATTTAGGTGGTATATGGATCAATATAAATTTTAAGTGCTATATTATACTTAAAATATCATTAATTCCCTAGTAATCTGGTGAACTATTAGGATAATCCTCCAAATCATATTTGGTAGTTCTGAGTGAACTTCATTAGATAAAATCTTCCATAAATACATGCCAAAACTTTTATATAACAAGTACTTATTCCTAATGGTGGCCATTTGTTCTTTGCCAGTTCCAATGTATTTTCTTCCAACAATGGATTATATTTATTCACACAAGCATATAAAATATTGAAAACAACCTTATTTAATGTTGGGGATGAAAAACAGAGTGACCGTGTAGAGATATCCTTATCCATCAAAAGCAGCAAAATGGCAGCTGTGATTTTATAGGCAATTGTCCCACTATAAAGAGCATAAATACTACTTTGCATTGTGACTTAAGGAATATATTATAAGGATAGAAAGTAAATTATGAACTGAAATTCCACTTTCCTGAGTATTTAGATAATGGCAAATCTATATGAGTTTGAATGCTCTATAAAGTTGAAAGGAACAAAGCCAGCACTGTGGCAGGAAATAGATGGACATTCCACTTAGGAACCATTGGAGAGGTTTGACATTTTCCCTTGAGTGGACAAGGAAGCAAAGGGTTATCTTAGAAGCTATTTGAAGATAAGGTTGAGGTGTTCAGCTTGAGTGTTGACAAGCAACTGATTGGCTTTAAAGAGACCCTATGCAATGATTAAAAGGTATCTATTCTTAAATAGTCTTCCTTTCTCTTTTAATATCTTTAAGTCCAGGCAGAATAAGTACCAAATACTACAATGTTATATGCTTACAGAATTCATTACTGGTAATAAAATTTGTAATTGATGAGAACAATGGGATTTGTATCTATATGTGTGTGTGTGTGTGTAGATACAGACACATGTGTCCAAGGCTCGAGTGTGAGAAAAAGTATGTTGTGTCTCAGGACAGGCTATGAAAATAATTAGATTTCAGATTATATACCATCAGTGACCATGTTTTGACCCAACCATTTATTCTTCCTAAGCACAGTCTGAAAGAGCACAAAGACAATCTGTCTTTTTCCTTGTAAAGAGTGTCATCTTTATGCTTATACTGGTCAAGCCTGCTCAGGAAAAGGTTCCTTTGAAGCTCCCTTTAATTTATTTGGTGTCAAATAAAATTTGCTATAAATATGCTTATAAGAATAAATATAAAATAGGGAGTTCTCATCTTCATGGATAACTCATCTAAAGTTTATTCTTTATCCTTTATTTTATTTTTAATTAAAGAAATAGGCATAATTTGTTTGCTGGCATTATTTTGAATTTTGTTTTTAGAGTTTTCTAATAGTACCCATTATCATTAAACTAAAAATGTAGGTCTACTTCCTGCTGACATTCTATTTCGGTATATCAGGAAGATGACCTTGAATTCTTAAAGCCTTTTCCAAAGGGCTGCAACCTCTAGAAATAATCTTATCTAACTAGGAGATAATACCTATTAGTCTATCAGTTCTCTAACCATATTACTTCCCTACTCTTTAATCATCAATAACTCCCCAATCCCTCTAGTCAGAGAAATAAATGTCATTAGCATGACATTTAAAGTCCTCTACATTTGCTTTCTACCTCTGTTTATATTCTTATATCATATCATTTCTCTTCATAAATTCTCCATTTTGGCCAAACTGGCTTACCAGCTATTCCCGATATAGAACAATCCATCTTTTACCACTGCATCTTTGCAGTTTTCCAATTCCTGGATATACTCTCTGAATCTTCAGATTCCTTCAAAACACAACACTTATGCAAAGCCTTTCTTGATTCTTCCAGAAGTCTAAAAGATAACGTTTCTATATTGAAGAAGTTTTTATATTATGAATGTTGTATGGGTAACCTTGTCATTTTTTCTCATAACTGAAGTATATTCTCCACTAGTCCCCTGAGTTGGCAGGAAGGCAGCCTGGCGTTCAACTGTGTGGGGTCTTTGTGATGATGATGTATAAGTGAACTGCCTTGGAGAGATTGTTGAGCATTTGTGGGTTTGCAATTGGTTCGGGGTTACCTAGTCATGTGTTGGGAGAAGCATTTAATGATTAGCTATTTACGTAGAAAACTATTTTTAAAGTACTGAGTCAGCTTGAGCTGTCTCTTTCATTTGCTTTTTGGTTGCATTTGCTAACTACTTAATTCATGCTGCCAGGTGAGAGACTATGCTATAAGAATAGAAAACTATCCTGCTTTGAGGCCGTAATGGGTCTCCTTCCTTGGTCTTTTCATGCATTGTTTCTATTCTTGGTCCAAAGAGTGAAATTCCTGATCTTGAACAAGAAAGTGAGCCAGGGGAAACAGGGAGTCTTACTCCAGATCAGGTCTGAGAGTCCTGAGGAACAAGAAGAAATTTCTTGGACCCTCACTGATCTGGCAGTCATAAATCTGGTGGAACTAATTCTATGTAGCAGTTGAGTTAAATTTTGAGCCTACTCCAATGAGAGACTGATGTGGTGTATGGTAAAGTATGGTCTGTAAGCATCTAGGAAATATTTCTATATTTGGTCTTGATATTTTTTGGTAGTAAATTTCCATTTGTAAAAGTTACATGTGACGAAAACAACCAGAAAAGAGATGGGACAGATTTCAAAGTAGTGATAATAGAATAGTGAGGTCTTGATACCTCAAGTGTCTCTCTAAGCCTGAAGGCCAGTAAAGCAGGCCCCGAGTTGGGTAGAATATACATGTTACATATGATAAGTCCTATTAGAAATAACTTTTTCCCTGAATTAATTTTAAATTTTACATAGGCATTTTCTAAAATCTACTTTTTTGCGGAATATAAACAAGCAGCAAAAATACACAAATATAGTCCACCAAGTTCTTGTCTTTGCACTGAGGTCAATAACAACACTATACTCTGTGAGAATAAATAATTCATCAAATCTTAAAATCTATCTCTCTTTTTTGTGGCCAGTTTATAAGATACTCCCTGAAGCTGACTTTAGTGAATTTAGCCTATTCCAGAAAAGTAGAACATGACTGAAAAATGACTGATCAACAACAGTACCATGACTAAGAGTTATGCCTATTGTTTAAGTAATTAATAACATAGTTTAGTCAACCCTTCATGACCCAAGTCTTAAGCAAAGTAAATAATGCATAAAACACTTGATATTTTGTCATATATGTCATTTAGGAAAAAAGAGTTTTCTCATATATGAGATACTTATCTTGACATTATTTGATTTATAAGAAAAATGATTAAATCTTTATATGCTTTCTTTTCTATTCTGAAGACAATCATTTTCTTTGATTCCAACTTACAAATAGTTTTAGAAAGAAAACTGACATGTTACTGATAGTTTTAGAGAGTCTTCTTTCTAAAGTTATTTATTTTTTGCATTAATAATAAAATGGAGCCTCTTGTTTAAGCAGTACAGAGACTTCCAAGTGAAATAAGCACAGTAGAACTTATATGATTTAACTGCTGGATAATTCCTTCTTAGCTTCATTTTTAGACCTACTTTTGAATTTTCACAAGGTCCCCAGATCAAGATTTGGAAGATAGAAAAGAATAAGGTCATTTACAGACAAAACCTACTTGTTGCAAATCAGCTGCTTTATCAATCTGTGAAAAGAAACATTGAGTTTTGGGAATAGATGTCATATTCCATTCACTGAATAACAATGTTTTCCAAAGAGACCCAGAAAATCCAAATTATGCTGGGTCCTAATTCTTTTCTTCAATATTTTCCACAATTTGATTTGTAAAAAAAAATAACATTTTATATTAATACAGTGAATCTATTTACAGATACTTATAGCACCTTACAAATTTGAGGTCTCCCATTGGGATAAAACTTAATTAACTTTAACTGGTAGGTGTAAAATACTCAAGAGAAAATATTTATTGTCTACAATTTCTATTTTAACCTTAAATAAATTAATTAAATTAATTAATTCCCCAAATAGTGAGTTGCTAGTAAATGTTTAACAACTGGTTCTTTGGGAAGAAATAAATATACCAGGGACACTTAAATTTAGCATCAGCAACATTCTCCATAACTCTCTTAAGTCTAGACAATAAAGCAGAAATCTTGATTTGTAAATTTGCTAATCTCTAGGAGTTAAATTTGTCACACTGAAGATTTAACAATAAACTCTCCCAAGCCAGTTTAAGCTGGCATTAGCATAGTTCTACTTCAAAACTAACTTTAGGAAAAGAATATCTCTAGGAGAAGCAATTAATTTGTTAAGATGAACTTAAATTAAACAAGAATTCAGTTTATAGACTTCAGATCTCTTGCTTATAGGGAAAAGAATTACAAGAGAGTCCAGGTAGTACCCTAGTACAAAAAAGCATAAGCCAGGGGCATCTAGGTGGCGCAGTGGATAGAGCACCAGCCCTAAAGTCAGGAGGACCTAGGTTCAAATTTGGTCTCACACTTAACATTCCCTAGCTGTGTGACCCTGGGCAAGTCACTTAACCTCAATTGCCTCAGCAAAAAGCAAAAAAAAGAAAAAACAAAAAAGTATAAGCCAGATGCCTTAGGTTGAATTTTTTTCTTTGCTATTTAGTATATGGGTGACATTAGGCAAGTCATTTCATTTCTATGAGCTATCACTTCGTTACTTGTAAAATGAGTATGTTAAACTACACAGTCCCTGGGGATACTTTCAATTCAAAATCCTTAGACTCCAGTCCTTTTTTCTTCAAACCTCTTAGAATAAACTGCTACAAATAATTGTCTTTTTGGTGAAAAAAAATGAGAACCCTTACTTTAACATCTGGAAAATGTGGAAGATAGGATGAAAGACATATGAAGAATAGAAGAATAAGTATGTGTGGGATGAGGAGGAAAACAGCAATGGGTAAAATTTTCTCTACTCTGCTAGGCAGATATATAGAGCAGGAGTTAGAGTGCTGTAGTTGGAGTCTTAGAGACTAGATTTTCAATTCTTATTTTGATGCTAACTTTTTGACTCTTGGCAAGTTACTTAACTTCTCCCAGACTCAGTTTCCTTACCTGGAATTTGGGGATAGTAACAATATCTAACTTACAGGTTGTTATTAGAACTAAATGAGACAATATATGTAAAGTGTTTTGCAAAACTTAAAATGCAATATTCAATTATATCTTCCACATCACAAGAGTTAGGAATATAGTGTCCCCATGATCTGGAAAATCTGTGTAAAATTTTTGACTCTCTCTTAGTATGATAGAAGTCTGAATTATTATAATGTTAAAGATAAAATATGTTGGTTTTTCACAATACTATACATACATACACAAATTTATGAATTTCTGAACTTCTAAACTTTTTCTGGTCTTTGTGTTTGGCTCCCTTAAAAATATACCAAAATTTCTATTTAATTTCTTATGCTGACTTGTGATACCTTGAAACCAAATAGGGAAAGTTGTGATGCTGGAGGAATAACTATAAATATTAGCATAATATTTGTTATTCATCACAAAGATATTTTATTCATCACAAAGAACTTCATTGCTTTATTTTGACTATTTCTCTTATGAGATGACTTCATTATGGTCTGCTTTGGATCTTTAGCATGGGCATATTTCAAATATTCTTGTGTCCTTGAATGAAGCCTTATGGTTCACAGGTTTTCTCCTGCAACATTTTCCTCATATCCTAGTAGGATAGATTTGGTGGTGCACACAAATATTCCTTGCTACTGAAGGCTATCAGAAGGCTTGAGTTCAGGAGTTATAAGCACTGGAAGGTAAAAGTCAAGCTAATATCCATTTTAATTCTGGCACAAATACAGTGAGACCCCAAAACATGAAACTACCATCCTGTCCAAGAAGGAATAAACTGGCCCAAGTCAGAAAAGGAACATATCAAATTCTGGAATGGGGTGGGACTAACAGTAATCAATAATGGAATATATTTATTAGTAGTGATTATCCTCTCATTCTGGGTAAGATTAGAGATCTGATCTTCAATAAACAAACAAACAAATAAATTAAGGAATTAATGATTGAATAAACAAATGAATGACCAAATAGATAAGAAAATGAATAAGTAAGAGAATGAATGAACAGAGAAACAAACAAATAATTAAATATCAACATCATTTAGGACCATCTTTTCAGTTTTTCTAGGGCAACAAACCATATAATAAGGTATTTCTAATATTGACCACGTGGAAAAACATACAGGCTCAAATATTTAGTATTAGCATTCACATGGACTGACTTTTGCTTTGTTTTCATTTTCTCTGATTTTCCAAAGTTTAAAATGCTAAAAAGGATTTTTTAAAATCACCTCTTTAAAGAGCTTATCTTATGCTTCTCAAATCAGTATTCTTGAAATCTACATTTTTTATACAATATGAGCCTTTTCTGATATGGTGTTTGTATTCTTGAGAGCTTGTTTGTATATATTCTGTGATAAAAACTCAAGGACAAGAAGCAGAATGCCGCTGTGAGTTGTGTGACTTAAACAGGTTGCTTCTCTCTGGGCCTCCATTTTAGGAACTGGATAAAAGAATCTTCCCTCCTCCGAAGAAAAAGATCCTTCCATTTGATTTTTTCTGTGACTCTATAAGAGAAACATTTAAAAACAAGCAAGAAAACAAACAAAACCACCTTCATCTTTTGATTTGACAGTAAGTATTGCCAGAAGAAGATAATGTTTATCAAGAAGACAGTAAAAAGAACTGATAAATAGAAATATTAATAATTTGGTTTTACAAATACTTATAAATCTGTGTCAAATGGTGATCTTCTTTAGTGCAGGGAAGGAAGGAAAGCAAGGAAAAAAAATTAATTTAAAAGAAGAAAGAAAAGGTAGTAGGTCAGATTTACTCATCCCTGAATACTCTAGATGAGGTTCTGTACTGTCTGTGGATTCATTGGGTCAGTCTATGCTGTAATTAGAAGAAAAGTGAATGAAGAATAAAGAGAATAAAGAATAAGAGGCAGAGATAGAGAACAAAATGTATAAGAGAATATAAGTTGTGCTAATTGTTAGAAATACTTTCTTGTCTTATCAAGCTTTTTAAAAATCTAATACTATCCACTATATTCACAGCCACCCATCACATAGTAGATGCTATATTAATACTCTTTTCCTTTTCATTTTCTTCATGTGATTTTTTTTTTTTACTGAGATCAAGGTCATTACACATAGAGAGAAATCAGTTGTCTTTACCCATTTAGCCTTTGTCAATTTCTTCCTCTCTCAAAACAAATAGTCCCTATTCTTTCTTAAGACTAAAATGACCTTAAAATCCTTATTAATTGTTAAGGCCAGATTTGAAATCAGGTCCTCCTGACATCAGGACTGATACTCTATCCACTGCATCAACTAGCTGCCCTGTTCCCATACTTTTTGTAGAAGTAGTATTCAGTCAATGTACTGGGTTCAAATCCTATTTGAACTAATTAAAAAACAATCTAAGAAATACCATTTCCATCCTTACCATTTAGTGAAATTTCTGTATTAAAAAGTAATCAACTACTTTATTTCCATTATTCTTGACTACTTTGCTTCATTTGTTATTAATAATAATTTTCTCTTTTTATGTCTTATCTTTCCTTGGCTTTTCATGAACACATCCTGTTGGTTACTTCCTACTTTTCTAACTACCTCTTCTCTGTCCCGGTACTGGTTCCTCTACCTTTTCTGTATCCATCAATGTATATGTACATTCAATAGATTGTGGGATTGGACAGAGAATAAAGACATCTCAGAGTTGAAACTATCCTCAGATATTACTGAATATAACCCATTCATAGCTGAATTCCCAATATCATATCTTCAATAAATTTTATATAGTATTTCTTTAAAGGTTATTGGTTATGGAGAACTGATTAGCTGATAAAACTAAAAATTCCACTTTGGACTATTTCTAGATGATAGATTTTCCTTATATTGAGAGGAAAACTACTGATTGGTCTCTACCCATTGCTCTTATTTATGTCTTACTAAATCACATTCGTTTCATGCATGAGCCCTTTAATATATGAAATCAGATGCTTTATTACTCATTAGTCTTCTTTTTTTCAGGCTAAACAATTTAATTCCCTGAACTCAACTTCATATGGTGTTGTCTCCAGCTTTTCCACCATGCTGTGCTTCTTCATAGGTAACATTCAAGACCAGATCTGTCTTTTTTATCCTGTATGCTGTAACTCCATCAGTGAAGTCTAAATTAGTATTGGCTGTTTTGTCTTTTATTTCATGCATTTAAGTTACCAGTAGTCTTGCCACACTCAAAGATAACATTTTGCCTTTATCTCCATTAAATTTTTATCTTATCTGATATGATCCATTGTTCTAATTTGACAAGATTTGGGAGGATCTTGATTCTATTCTTGCTAGCTTTAGTTATATACAGACATTATAATTATGTCATGCTTTATCTCAGTCACTGACAAAAATATGAAACAGTATGTATCCAGAAAAAGTTTCTAGGTTCTCTCTACTAGGGACATCCTTCCATTGATCTCCTAATCACCACTCTCCATTCATTAAACTATTTCAAAATCCACATATATATGCCATTATCTAGACCTCACATCTCTTGGTTTTATCCATGGTAACAGCATAAAATGGGGTCTGGAGAAAAGAATTTTAGATACCAAATCAGTATCATGCCTGTGTTCAAATTCTATGTAATTATGCCTAAATAATTAACCTGTCTGGACCTCAGTTTCTTTATCTATAAAAGAGAAGTAATAAGGCCTTTGAAAAATGTGGTAAATAAAGAGTTGAATTAGGAAGTCAGGAAACAAGCATTTGTCAGTTTTTCCACTATATACCAAGCTATAAACTAAGCCCTTTACAAATATTATCTTATTTGATTTTTGAAACAACCATGAAATATAGGTGCTATTATTATTTCCATTTTGCAGTTGTGTAAACTGAGTCAAGCAAATGTTAAGTGCCTATCTTAGGATCACATAGTTAGAAAGATTTTGAAGCTAGTTTAGAACTCTGGTTTTGAATTTAGACACTGCTCTATCCATTGTGCCATCCACAAGTCTCTAGGAAGGTTCCCTCTCAGAGATGCAGGTTCAAGTATCAGAGTTACTATGTGCAAGTCCCTTAATTTCTCAGTGGTCCCAAATTAATCTCTCAATTTCAGTAAAGGTACCAATCCACATTTGTAAATAAATTTTATCTCTAGCTTCTCCCTAACCTTCAGAAATCACAGATTAAAAAAAAAAAAAAAAAGACAAACAATAATACAGATAGGATTACCTTTTAAATTGTTCTGAGTTTTTTATGGGTGTAAATTATTATTATTATTATCAAATATCTGTTGAATGTGGTATTTCCCTCAATCATAGTATATCTCTCTCTCTTTTCCCTGCCTGACAACCAATCCTCTCAAAAAAAAAAAAAAAAAAAGGAAAGGAAAAAAAAAAATAATGTTGTTTGATGTGAACTTTTTTCAAATATGTTATCACATAATTGACCACCACATACCTTTAAATGTTCACAAACTAGCCCATAAATAAAAAAGTTTTAGCCCTTTCTCCTTTCTTCCATATACAGTCTCCATGGGGCTGCTCATCTACCTTGATGAATATCATTTCTAAATGGAAATTTGCCAAAAATATGTACATACTTGTCTGCACTGCTTGAAAGCAGTAACTTGAATTGTCTGTTGAAAATATCCATTGTAAACTACATTTCTCAAGTATTTAGCAAAATAAGGACTAGAATTTAATACTATTTCACAGAACCAAGTTACTTCAGTTTGAAGTGCGTGTGTTTGTGTGTGTAAATCCATCAGGCAAGGAAAATAGAGATCGGATGAAAATTTTTTTCAAAGTAAAATTATAATAAAGCATTTGCATTGACAGGTCTGGTCTTTTTTATATTAGAACTCTATGTATATGTAAAAAAAAAAAGCACCTTACCTTTCCTTAACTATTTACTCTTTTATCTAACTTTGGTATGTCTGTAAATGATGCCATAATTAGTCAAATTTTGCATATTCTAAACCACTTTTCCTATTTACCAAATGAATCAATGCTAGTCCTCAGAATTTTTTTTTTTTTACTGGTTTGGAAAATTTGCACAATTCAAAATATTTTCTTAACAGTGATAGAGTAGCTCAGAGGCTTAGTTTTCTGGAGGGTTAGGGGTGAGTGAATTATGTATAGACAACAAATAGTTAAAAGCTATTGGTTGCAATCAATGAAAGTTAATAGTTTGGGAATGTTTCCAAAGAAACTTTGCCCCAAAATGAACTATTCCCCATATCTCTTGCTTCTCTCTTCTTTTATATCCCAAGTTCTTAATTCTAGAGTTTCAAGATCCACTAAACTGAAGCTTTATAGAGCTTGAAAAACTGCGGTATAACCTTTATAATTTTGATTAGTCTGTTGCTTTGAATCTAGCCTCAAACATTTAATAGCTATTTGCCCAAGTCACTTAACCTTTTCTTTTTTGCCTCAGTTTCCTTAATTGCAAAATGGGATAACAATAACACTCAATTCCCAGGGTTTTTGTTAAGCTCAACTGAGATAATATTTGTAAAGAGTTACCATAATGTCTGCCATGTAGCAGATATTCAAGAGATGCTTGTTTCTTTCCTTTCTTCCTTATAGTTTAAGTTTAGATCCTTCTCTGAACTTTTTTTTTCTTTTCTTTTCCTTCATTTCACAGATCGAATAGTTTCCAGGTATCCTGCTGTATAATATTTCATGTTCTCATTACCTATTTTCTGTTCCTATTGCTACTACTCGAGTTCAGATTCCTCATTATCATCTACCAATTGCTAGAGTTTCCATATTAATCTCCTTATTTCCAGTCTTTCCTTCCTCCATTTTTCTCATTTTCTCATTCATTTTTCTCATTTTCTTTTTGTACAAATTTGTCACATCATTGCTTTGTTCAAAACCCCAAAATGTTCCCTATTATTTACTAAATAAAGTATAAACTGTCACCTGACCTCTTCAGTATTCTGCAAACCATATGTTTCCAGGCATATCTCACACTTCTCCTATTATGAAACTCTATATTCTAATAAAGTTATGTACTTCATTGTCTTCAATATATTTTTTAACAACTTTCCACTTCAACATCTTTGCTCACACTTTTTTCTTTACCTAGAAGTTACTCGTCTCATATTCTCCTTAATAAAATCCTTTCCATTCTTCAAGAAACTCTTCACATACCACTCAATTGCATCCATAAAATCTCATTTGCTTTCCTTATCCCAAATCAAAGATCTTAGATTTAAAGCCAGATAACCTCAGAGGCCCATATAAATGAGAAAACTGAAATCTGGAGAGATTGAGCAATTAGTTTATGATTACATAGGTTGTAAGTGGTAGGCAGACCAAAGGGCTATGAAATCATGCATATCCTTTGACCTAACAATACCACTACTAGGCATGAATCCCAAAAGATTGAAAAAAAAAAAGGAAAAGGACATATATGTACAAAAATATTTATAGCAACTCTTTTCTCAGGGCAAAAAACTGGAAATTGAGGGGAGGCCCATCAAGGAGGGAATGGCTGAATAAATTGTGGTGTGTGATTATGAGGAAATATTATTGTTCTATAGGAAATGATGAGCAGGATACTCTCTGAAAAACCTGGACAGTCTTCTATGAACTCAAGCAAAGTGAAATGTTCTGTGTATAAAGTAATAGCAATGTTGAGGAATGATCAGCTATGAATGATTTTGCTGTTCTCCGTAATGCAATGATCTAAACTACTCTGAAAAACTTATGAAAATGCTGTCAATACCCAGAGAAAGAACTGATTGTGTCTGAATATAACCTGAAGAACATTTTTTTAAAACTTTTTTTTGAGGTTTTTTTTTGGGGGGGGAGTTAGGGTAGTGATTTATTTTTTCTTTCACCATATGACTTTTATGGAAATGTTTTTCATAACTTCACATGTGCCTTCTCATTGGGATGGGAAGGGATGAAGGGAAAGAATCTGGAATTTAAAGTTTTAAAAACAAATGTAAAAAATAATTACATGTAATGGGAAAAATAAAATATTAAAACAAGAATTGTCATCAAAAAATAAATAAAAAATTAAAAAGTAAGTGTCAGGCAGAGGCTGGATTTCAATCTCGAACTGCTGTCTTCAAATGCAGAACTATTTCTTTCCTCCTCTGTCCTACACTGCCTCCTCCATTAATAATCATCTTTTTCTTTCTCAGGTATCACAAAAGACTTTTAAAATATCATAGGTAGTTGCCATATTCTATTTTACACAGTAGTTATATGCAAATATTATGTAGTGTCCTTACTAAATGAGGGAACTTGCATTTGTATATCTCGCCAACCACCTGGCACAATGCTATGTACAAAATAACTGTTTGTTGAATTGAATTTGGGGAATGCAGGCCTAGAAACTTTTTTCAGGCTAGATTTATTAAGGACAACTATTGGCACAGAGGGAAGTGGGAGCCATTATGTTTTTATTCCTATTACCAAAGCTCTAGGCTCTGATAAACAGTCACATATCATTCCAGGTTTCAAATAGTGACATAATGCTTAGAAAGATCAATTGAAAAAACGTGGCAGGAGGTGGTTGGAAATAAATCCGAGAATATCTTTTTGAGTTCCAAAAGTAACAAATGATGAAAAGAATATGGAGACATAGCAAGAGAGCAATTAATTTGAAAAGGAAAGAAAAAAAAATTTGCAGGGCTTAGTTGACTATAAGCTCAATAGGAGTCAATCGTGTGTCACTGAAACTAAAAAAATTGAATGGATGTTAGGCTTCATAAAAAAAAGAAAAAGAACAATAACTAAAATAAGACAGGTGATTAGTTGTCCTGAATTCTTCCCTGTTCAGGAAGTACCTAGTATACGGTGTTAAGGTTGTATTTTAAGAAAGATGTTAACTTGTTTAATTGGGCCTCAAAGTGGTTCACCAGGATGGCAAAAGGACTCAAAATGAAATGTACAATAACAGGCAAAGTAATGGGAAATATTTCACTTATATAAAAGGAAACTAAGGGGATTAGCAGGGTGGTGAGGCAATATTTGTTTTCAAATATGTGAAAGAGCATCATTCAGAAGAATGATTAGATTTATTCTGCATGTCTTTGAAGGGAAAAAAAAACAGGTTAAATGAGTTTTGTTACAAAGAGAAATGTTTTTGTACAAAATATAAGGAATGACAAAAATTAAATGAACTTTCTCAAGAAGCCATGAATTCCCATCAAAGTGGTTGTTCAAGGAAAGAAAAATTATTCATTGGTTGAGCATGTTTTAGAGGAGATTAATGAATCAGATTTGGAAAGGAAACAATGCTATGCCAGATAGACACTATCATTCAAATTAAATCAATCTCTCTCTCTCTCTCTCTCTCTCTCTCTCTCTCTCTCTCTCTCTCTCTCTCTGTGTGTGTGTGTGTGTGTGTGTGTGTCCCTGTCATTGTCTCTCTGTCTCTGTCTCTGATATATATTCTCTCATAGTGACATATCATTCCATGTTTCATATCTGTCTCTCTGTGTGTCTCTTTGTCTCTCTTCCCATATGTCTCTCTTCCTACATGTAAATGTATGTATAGTGTGTGTATGTGTGTGTGTGAGTGATTAAATATAGGATAAATAAGGGTGAAGGAGGGAAAAAAATCATAGGATTTTTATAACTATAAGAGACATTAGAAATAATTTAGTCCAAGCTCTTTTATTAAATAAATGAGGAAATTTAGGCCTAGGGAAGTTAAAGGATTTGCTCAAGATCCCATGGCTAGTAAGTAATAGATCTAGGATTCAGGAAGAGGTCTCTCCATTTTGCCATAATACTTCTTCATTAAGCCTCATTGCCTCCTCTATGGAGGTAGAGAAGAATGAAAAGACTGAAAAATACCAGTATCAGTCATAATTTATTTTATATAATGGCAGAGATTGATGCATCCTAAAATTAAACTTTAAATACTTCCCTTGCCCCTATTTCACTTTCAATAAAACTTATCACTGGCTCATAAATTCTAGATTCTTTGAAAAAGCAAAAGCAAGCACTCCCACCTGGCAATTCTCCCTCTCTTTCCCCCACTCCATTCTCTCTACTTTAGCCCTTATAAAGCACTCACCACACCAGGTATCATTCAGTTGGAGTTCATATTAATAAGTACTCTTCATGCAGAGCCTTCTTCTCAGGTAAGTGCAGTTAGATTTTTGAAAAAAAAAACAACAACACAATCTGTATCTGATTAGATACTGCTCTAATCATTCTAAACTGTCCTGGGGAAAAAAAGGAATAGTATATTATCGCTACATGAATATAAATAAACTTTATTTTAATTAGGGATTATTTTTGTCCTTATGAAGGAACTTGATTGAAAGTGCTAGAATCATAATTTCATGTTTTGATTGGTTCGTTCCCCCTCCTCCCCAAATTATGCTACAAAATATGTGGTTGCAAGTAATATTGTCTGCTTAGGCTCAAGTGTATTGGTGTCCTTGGGTTCTTGATGGATGTAGAGGACCATTGGGAACTTTAAACATAAGCAGGTTTAATTCTTAAGAGCACTATACATTGTCAGTCATCTGAGCCATCACCTCATTCCATCTACTTATGAAAAAAACTGAAGAATTATCATTGTTATTTTCAGCTTTAAAGCCTAAGCTGTTCCAAATAAAATGAGATTCTGATATTAAAGGCCTGAAATTGCACTTTGTTTCATTTTCCTTTACCTTTACTTTTACTGGTTCTCACTGACTTTTAGAGTATCAAGCCCACTTTTTCACATAGCACATGTTGTAGTAACATGAGTGAGTTCAAATGTCTTCTGAGTAGCTGAAAAGCTATTCTCAACTCATTAATGAAAACCCCAATTCAAATTGACATCAGGGACTTTTTTTGTGGAGGATGTTATATGATTTTATTGATGTAGATCAATATTGCAGATCAGATTATCACCATGGATTTTTTAAATTAGAGCCTTAGAGAATTATCAGTAACTTGGTCAGGTCCATCCTGACCTTTCCAAGAAAGCATTATAGTTGTTTCAAACCAGTTCCAATTGTCCAGTGATGAAGAAAGCCATATATATCCAGAAAGAGGGATATGAATGTGGATCACAACATAACAATTTCATGTTCTGTATCGATGTTTGCTTGCATTATGTTTCCTTTCTCAGATTTTTTTTCTCATAGATCCGATTTTTCTTGCACAGCAAGATAACTGTAAAAATATGTATACACATATTTGATTTGTCAAGTATTTTAACATAATTAACATGTAGAGGATTTCCTGCCATCTAGGGGAGGGGTGAGGTCTAGGGGGGAAAAATTTGTAACAAAAAGCTTTGCAAGGATCAATGTTGAAAAATTACCCATACATATGTTTTTCAAATAAAAAGTTTAATAAAATGAAATATATATATATATATAAAAGAAAGCATTATAGTAACAATAACAATAATAGTTAACATTTATATGATACTTTAAGTTTGAAAGCATTTTATAAATATCTCATTTTTTTCCTTACAACCATCCTAGGAGATAGGTGTCATTATTATTATTATTATTATTATTTTCCTTTTTGCTGAGGCAATTGGGGTTAAGTGACTTGCCCAGGGTCACACAGCTAGAGAATGTTAAGTGTCTGAGATTAGATTTGAACTCAGGTCCTTCTGACTTCAGGGCTGGTGCTCTATCCACTGCGCCACCTAGCTGCCCCCAGGTGTCATTATTATTATCCTCATTTTAAGAATGAAGAAATTGAGGCAGATAGAAATTATGTAACTTTTCCAGGATCACACAGTTAAATATTTGAGGCTTTAGGTGAAATTAGGTCTTCCTGGTTCTAATTCCAATGCACTTTCCACCATGCCATCTGTCTGCCTAGAGCAGAGATGTCAAACTGAAAGAGAAATGGAATCAATTGAACTGTATATAAAGACCTCCTCTGATGCATATTGACTTAGAAAAGCACACATTAACATTATCTATATTTTATTGTATTTTCACTTTTGTTAAATATTTCCTGATTATATAATAATCTAACATGAACTGCACAAAAGGAAATTTCAAGCTGCAAGTTGTTATAGGCCATATTATTTGATACTCCGATTTAGAGTTACTGCTCCATTGGATATGATATTATGCATTGCTTACATCCCTAATTGCATCTAAAATTAAATCTCCAATGGTGTGGTGAAATGGAAAGAACACTAGTTTCAGGGTTAAAAGAACTGTGTTTGAACCCTGGTTCTTTCATTCAATAGCTGTGTGACTTTAAGCAAATCATTTAGCTACCATATATGTCATATTTTTTCCTGTAAAATGGGAATAAAACTTATTCTCACAGGACTATTATTACTTGATTCTATATTATATTTATATATTATAAATGCTCTATAAATATGAGCTTCTGCAAATTATTATTCAGCACAACACAATAATTAATCTTCATAAGGTTGGCCCTGAATCATTAAGCAAGGGTTACATTACGTTTATCAAACTGTGTTTAAGAAACTTGGAAAATGACTAATATTTTAGGGAATTTTAAATATTTTAAGAGAGTTCAAATCAAGCCTAAGTTAATTCGGTAATTTTGAAGACTCTTAACATAGAATGACATAACCTGAGAAGTTCTGGGTAGTCAAGAATTGCGATTGGTATTACCTTATAATATCTATTGTGTTGTGTGTGAAACAGTTTTGCAAATTATAAAATCTCATCAAGGATTTTTGACTTCATATAATGCTCATGAAAAATATATTTTGTCTTTTTATGGGCATATCCATGATTTATTTAATATGGAAAAAATGTTTCCCAATGTGGAAATTCCTTCCACAGTGCTAAAGATGTTTGTAACTCCTCATCATAGAGATGCTTAGGTAGCAGGAAGTTACTACTAGTAGGTGTCTAAGGCAGAACTTCAAGTTTTTCTGACATTAAGGTCAGAAATGATTGACACTATGTCATTAACATTGCTTCTCAAATGCTTTTTTCTACTTCTTTTTATGTGGCATGTGAATCTCAGATGGTGATATTTTAACACACTATAATTGGTTTTCGATTGATTTATTGTGCTAGAAACTATCTGTTCCCTTAATTTCTAGAAGATATGGTGAAGAATGGAAGTGTTATCTCTAATGACATATAGCTATATACAGATATCTCTGGATCTGGGATTTCATCAAGTTGAAGGACTTACAGTATAGAAGCATTTTCCATTGATATAGATTAGCAACTAGTGGTCTCAAACTCATAGTCTAAGTTGCTTAAGTCACTGAAAAGTTAAGAGTCATGCCCATGGTCACTTCACTATTTTATCTGAGGTAAGGCATAGACCCAGATCTTCCTAACTCTTGCCCTAGTCCACTATCCATTATGAAGCACTGCCTTTAAAAAAAAATACTTCTTAGGTTTATAATACTTTTTTGCATAGAAGAATAACGCCAAAAATAATTTGTAAAAGATTATGTCTTAAAATGAGAATATATTTTGTTTTTTTTAAATCAGACATTCTGTTAGTTACATATCTTGTACAATTTTTAGAGGCAATAGTTTCTTATAAAATATTTCTGACATACTTTAATAGCATTTGAGCCTTTAACACTATCACAACATCAAGTCCTCTAACTGTTTACATATGTTTAGAGCCAACCTAATTTTTGTCTATTTTTGGAGAGCATTTCTGTACTGTTATATAGGTTTAGATTGGAAGTTTTAATCATGTTCCCTCACCTGCTTATACTGTCATTAATATACTTCCACATTTTAGGATCATTGATCATAGAATCATAAACTAGGGCGAAAAGGGATCTCTGAGGTCATCTTGTCCAAGCTCCTCATTTTTTAGATTAAAAAAAGTAAAGCCCAAGGAATTTAACATATTTGCCCAAAGTCACATATGTAGTCATGTTGTGAGCACTTTTCTCTTGTTTTTAAAATTTATGCTAGCCATTAATGATTCATGGTGTTCTTTGAAGAATATGGCTTATTTTTCTGAATAATTCAATAAATAACACATCAGTGACTGTTTGCATGCTTGGACTTGTTATTTTTTGTTCTTCAATAGCTGAATATTTCTTTACAAATTTCTATAATTATAGGCATCATCCATCCATCAACAACTTTCCTTTGATCTGGTCTTTCCTCATGAAGATTAGTGATTTAGTGGTGTCACTTCTGAGAATTTCCATTATGCAACATTCAGTACATAGCAGTGAAGAGGACATTTTTCATGCTTCTCAATCCTCATTATACATACTCCTCTATGTAATATTATGTCATACCTGAATAACCTTGCTGAAGTTTGTATCTTTAATACTAGGTATTGAATAGAAAAGAGAGTCTTTTCTAGAAAGCAAGTTCAGAACCTGATGGTTCCTCTTTTAGCATTCATGAAATATTTAGCTAAGCATGAGAAAAAGTATAATTTTTTTAAATATGTATTTGTTTATTTTGTTAACTATTTCTTAATTACAAGTAATTTTAACAGCCATTTAAAAAAATTGAGTTCCAAATTCTTTCCCTATCCTTCACTTCTTTCCTCCTTGAGAAGGCAAGCAATTTGAAATTGATTTATACATATGATCATGCAAAATATATTTCCATATTAGATATGTCACAGAAGAAAACACATACTACATACACACACACACCCCAAAGAAAACCCAAGAAAAAAAATTTTTAAATGTATGCTTCAATCTGCATTCAGAGTTAATCAGTTGGTTTTTTTTTTGTTTTTGTTTTTGTTTTTCCCCCTGGAGGTGGATAGTATTTTTTATCATGGGGTTCTTTGGGATTGTCTTAGATCATTGTCCTGATCAGAGTAGTTGAGTCTTCACAGTTGATCATTCTTAGGATATTTCTGTTAATGTGCACAATGTTTTCCTGGTTCTGCTCACTTTACTTTGCATGAAGTTATGTTAAGTCCTTCCAGGCTTTTCTAAAATAATTTTACTTGTCATTTCTTAAAGCACACTATTATTCTATCACAATCATGTAACATAATTTATTCAGCCATTCTGCAATTAATGGGCATTTCCTCAATTTTCATTTTTTTGACACTGCAAAAAAGAACTGTTATAAATTTTTATATAGATCAATTCTTCCCTCTTCTTCTTTTCCCCTTTTTTATCTCTTTGAAATACAGAAAGCGAATAAAGGTGGTTTTTGTTTGTTTGTTTTTTAAAGAATCTTAAGAGTTTTGAAATGTAGATAAGAAATGCTATTAAGTTATGTCTGACTCCAATTGGAGTTTTCATGGCAAAGATCTTGGAGTGGTTTGCCATTTTTTTCTCAAGCTCATTTTATAGAGGAAGAATGAGGCAAACAGGCTTAAACAACTTACCCAGGTTACATAGCTAGTAAGTGTCTGAGGCCACTTTTAAACTCATGAAGATGAATCTTCTTGCTTCCATACAAAATGCTCTATCTATTCTACATACTTAGATGAGACAGAGTCATATTCAAACTCAATATGAGTTGGCAATGTATTATAACAGTCAGAAAAGTTGATGTCATCCTGGGATATATTAATATGGGAATAGCTTCCAGGTGTAGGAGGGAGAGATTCTCACCCTATTCTACCTACTTTAAGTTTTATTTAGATAATTCCATTCAGTTCTAGGCATCCCATTTTAATAAGAACATTGATAAGCCAGACAGAATCCAAAAGAAGACAACCAGTTTAAAGAAGGGCCTCGAGTAAATATCATGTAAGAATCAGTTGAAAGAACTGGAAATGCTTCTCAAGGAAAAGGTCTGAGACAATAAATAGCCATCTTTAAGATTTGGAGGGTTTTTTTAAGATAGAGTCACTCAATTTTTTTCTCTTTAGTTTTAGAGTGAAGAATCAGGAGCAATTTGTGGTAGTTCCAAGGAGAAAAATTTAAGTTCCATGTCAGTGTAAAATAAAAAAAAAAAAAAAAAAAGTAGATCTATCTAAAAGTGGAACCCTAACATACAGAAAAGTTAAGTAAATTACCTAGGGTCACATGGTTAGTATGTGTGAGGTGAATAGTAAACCCATGAATTCCTGACTCCAGACTCCAATGTGTTATACTCTGTTCCATACAACCTCTAAACTTGAAGATTTGTATAATGGAAAAAAGCTATCCTATTCTCACATCAACATAATAATGGGCAGCCTGCAATTTGGGCTGACACTTTTTAGATTATTTTTATATGTTCTCATGTATTTGAACAAGGTTCTGATTAGTGAATTCTTGTCATTCTTGAAAAACTTTTATAACTAGATGGAATCTTCACTAATATAAACATCTTAAAGCTCATATTTTGATCTGAATCCAACCCCTCTTCATGATTTCATATAGCATCTTATCATTACAAAAGCCTGAAAGCCAGATAAGCTGAACATGAGTCTTTGCTATCAGTCTTCACCTCATTATTAGCTCTGGTCCAGCTGTGCTCCCAATATCCCCACAGGCCAGCCACTTGTGGAGAAAAAGGAACAGTGCTACATAGGCTAAATTTAGCCCAGGGATGGTACAATTAGGCCTGATAGTAGTACTCACTTCTGCCACACTCTCAGGAATTTTTTTGTTTGTTTGTTTGTTTTTTTCCCCGCAAGAATATAAATAGCCTGAATAAGGACACATGGAAAATAGCCAATGAAGAAAATATTTAAAGGAATATTCAGATGGAAGATTATTACTGTATTAGAGTTCTGAGAATATATTCTAATCAAATAGAGTTTTGAAAAGAAGGCATTTATTCCAGGCATGAAAAGGACTCCCCTGTAACTGTAGGTTGGGTTAATGCCTGACTTTCCTGGCAGAAAAATAAACCCTGGCTACCTTCTTTTTATAAAGGATAGGTCAATTCCTCCACAAACCAAAACCAAAACCAAAAACAAACAAACAAAAAACTTCTGTGCCCAGAAAATAGAAAAACAAAAATATTTTTGCTGAAAGAAGTGACAAAGCAAATGTTATGTGGATGACATGTCACAATTCTTATATGAAGCTACTAAGAAGTATCTTGAAATTATTATTTCATACAATTGAAAGGGATCATCAAGAGCAGGGTTATGATAAGTCAAACTCCTGTCCATTATATGTTGGCTTTCAGAATTGTAATTCTGCTTTATTCTTATCTGGCCTCAGGCAAGACTAATAACCAATTGACATTTATCCTCCTCAAGCCTAAACAAACAATAAAATAACCTATTCCTCAGCAGACAGTTTATGGAGTTGAGCAGATGTCTAGAGCAGCTGACAGGACAAGAAAGTCTCTAGTATCCCAGCGCATTGCTAGGAATGCTCTGGTTGCCCTTGATTCAAGCAGGGCAGTTCAAAGAGCTAGCACTTCAAACTGTGGCATATATTTAAACTTTGTGCATCAGGTCATGTAAACGTTCTCTGGATAGAAATGGTAAATAGAGCTAAAAATCCCTTCTTTCAGCTGCTATTCCCTTGCTACTTTTCCCTTTTCCATGAGCTTTAGCATGCTGACATAAATATCCACTGTATTTTCCAAAACAATGGATTTAGATTTTCCAAAGGAGAGTGGATTGTGTTTATCAGTGGAAACTTAAAAGCATTTAAAATGGTGGTTTGATAGCATTCCCAATGGCACCTCTCATTTTTTGCAGGTGCAAATTCTTTAAGTATATTTCAGATAACAATACAGTAAAATTCCTCTCAGGAAATCTATCTGAATTGGCATAAATAGGTTTCGGGATGAAGTGTCCCCAAAGGTCTAATCCAGTAAGATTCTAAACTGACTGCCACACAGCCAAGTGAAGAGAAATGGTCATGTTTAATTGTCTTCATCTGTTCTCTTCTATTTTCATATTCTTTAGGAGCTTTAGAAATGGGCTAGGAAGGGGGGAAAAAGTGGGGAATGATAGCTTTAAAATTCTAGTCATTCCAATGTTGTCTTAAAGCAATACGTCATTGCTTTATCTGTCAGCTGCACTCTTGCCTGAACTTAGTAGTAGCCCTCTAGGGATTCATGGTGACTGAATATGTATGTGCATGTGTGCCCGTATGTGTATGTGTGAGTGTGTGTGTATGTGTTTTCTTCCTTTTGCCTTACTTTAGCAGGTGTGAAGTCATCACAGCTCTATTAGCTCTGCCATGGCTATAAAAGCACATTGTAATAGAATTGCATGTCTGCTCATTCCTAGGGTAGTGACTTGCTTTAGGATTTGAACTGTCTATATATAAGCCAGACTTTCCTGCCAGACTTCTTTCAGAAGAGGCCTGAAAAATGAAGACATCAAATGCTCAGTTGGAATCCCATAGCATTCCACTCTGCTGTACTCTCAGACTGCACTCAGTGAGCCAACCTCCTCTTATTTCTGTCCTAACAAAGAATGAACAATGGGTGGCCATTGGCAAAGTCTTCTCTCCCCACGCCCCATCAGTGCTATAGGCATTATCCTAGGAATGTCCATTCACATAAAGATACTGCACAGTCCCTCTTTCTTTGTTTAGATTGAAGCTCACTCTATCTTGGACCACCTCTTTTATTTTCTTACTCTCTTCCTTTCTAACATTTTCATCCATAGATACATTGATTGAGCTACCAAAGATTTATTTATTTAATTTATTTATTTTTATTTATTATTAATTAATTTATTTAATTAAGCAGATAGAAAATTGTGATAGAACTCAAAATACATGATTCCTTTAGATAAAATTATTTTGTCCTTTATTACTCTCAAACTCCAACAATGAAATTTTCCTCTGTGTCTCTGCCAAGGGCTTTCTAAAGAGATCTATTCAATGAGCTTCTAGAGCCCAGGAGGGACCAGCATCCTTTGCAACAGTCATCATCCTCTTGAGTAGAATTTCATTGCCCACAAATCTCCTAGGCATTATCTGGATGTCTTTGTTCCTAAGGGAATATTAAAAGGCAATACTTGTCCTTGGGGAAAAAAAAACTCATTTTAAGATATAAGTTTTTATTTTTTTCTTTGCATATAATTTCCACGTAGGAATGAAAGTCATAATTTCACTCGGTTGCAGGTGCTGGTGGGCAGGAAATCTTCCCAGGATTCTGTTCAGTTTTCTTTTTTGATTTCTTTCTTTTGGTTTGTTTGTGTGTTCTGAGAATACAGGGTTTATCTCTGGGAATGTCCTCTGGAGAAATATTCTCTCTGCTAAAAGGCAATGGCCAGAAATTTGGGAATTTTTATGTTAGTACTCAAACTTTAATTGCCTTTACTACATTTACCAGTTCTCTGATGAAAATGAAAAAAGATAATCACTCATTGGTTGAATTTGGAGTACAAGGTGCCCATCTGTTGGCATGACAGAAAACTGTATAGCAGAATAGCCTACTAAGAGGAAATATTTATAAAAAGATGAAGTTTTAAATCCTGATTGATTAATATTATTGATTTAATTCTGACCTTGGATAACAAGGTCTTCCAATATTTTTGATAGTCTGTACCATGGGGATACAATCAATTCTCAGTTATTCAGAGGTGAGAGAGTTCATGGATTTCCCAGACTGTTTCCTTTCCCTTTGCTAATTTCCCTAATTTTTAGCCTTACTAGCTCTGGCATTAGTTTCTCTTAAAAAAGGGGGGGATTGGAAGGAATGAAAATAAGGTAAAGAGTGGGTGGCAGGAAGACCTGATGACCTTAAAGACTTCCTACCAGTGTGACCCTGGGCAAGTCAAATAACCTTTGTTTCCTCATCTGTAAAATGGATAATAATGTAAAATGGAAATAATAATAGGACCTGCTTCCCAGGATTGTTATGAGGATCAAATGGGATAGTAATTGATAGCTTCTGGCATATAGTAAAATGATGTTAGTTTCATGATAACTTTGTTCCACAAGTGGAAACCTGGGTTCTAGTTTCAGTTCTGCCATTGTATAAATGTGTAACATTGAGTAAATCAATTTAAGTTATATGTGACTTGATTTCTTCATTACTAAAATGAAATGACAGATTGATGGCTCTCTATTGTTTTTCAAAACTATTTAGACTAACCTATTAAATGTTTTTGTAAAAATATAAGAAAACTAACTTTATGATTCTAGCAGTTTAGTAACAAATGGAGAAAGAAAAGCAAGACAAATGTGAAACCAAAAGCATAGAATGGTGGTAGGGAAGTGGTCTTAATTTGGCTTTTAAAATATTATTTTTGGCATTTGATTTTTATCAAAGTTTGCTTGAGATGGAACTAAGTGTTGTACATAGAACAGGAAATCTCTGGGTTTCTCTTAGTCCAGAGACAAGAGAGATGGGAATGGAAAGTGACAATAGAGGGAAGGATGAAGTGGGAAAAGATAAAGGAGGGTAAGATTGCTTAAATGTTTCTGTTTAAAGACTGATGTACCTTATCTTTCTCCTTTTTAAGAAAGAAGTATATCTAAACCACTCCAAGTAGATGAAACTATATTCCATATTCTACTATAGCTCTCCATGATATTTTAATAGCATCCATTTACAAATTTTCTGCCAATATTATGGGAGGTATTTATGAACTGTTTGTTTAAAAAAAATTCTTGCAATCATTTCAATCATTTTTATAAGAAGAATCGTTCTTTTTACCATACATAACATAACACATTTACTTTCCTCATGCTCATCCATAAATTAGAATTAATTGTAGTATAGTAAAGTTAGAGAGTTAGATAAATTTATAAGATTATAAGTTGAAAGTATGGCGTTAGCCTGTATTGACAGAAGTGAAAGAAGCCAAGAAATGTAGAGTCTAAATAGGCACAGAGCCATCGTTTTTTTACTTTGGTGAATTTTTTTGGTCCTTGAAAAAAAATCCTCAGTTCCTTTTGTATTTTAAGTTACCCCAATTCTGAGAAGTTCTTTAGAAAGATACATTGGAATCACTTTTGCCTTTTGTTCACCTGCTAGTTAGCACACAGCAGGAATCATGACACCTCTCAGTTCTTTCTCCATCTTGAACTATACTTCCCCATCATTTTTGGTTCCAATAAAAACTGGATACTATCTAACTGTGCTGAAGTAGTATACTAGATAGTGTAAATTATACTTTCAATTCCATATTGAAAATCATTACAGGAAAAAAAAATTGAACTCAAGTTTTTCCACATTAGTTGGAAGTATAATCTCTCAATTTCTCCAAATCAAAAGTGTAAGAGTGGTACATATGAAAAAGGCTTCAGCTTCCTTTGCCAAATAATCCTAGCTTTCAGTTCTGCATAGAACATGACATTTTTCTTGACTAATTTGATTCTCATAGAATTTTATCCAAATCAATCAATAGTCAATAGACATTTATTATGGATCTAATTGCATGCCAAGAATTATGCTAAAGTCTGGGGATTCAATTAAGAAAAAAAAAGGCAATCTCTGCCCTCACAGAATTTACAATCTAAAGGGGGAAGACAATCCACAAAAGGAAGCTGAAAAATGTAAGTATATGGGGAGGAAGATCATGATGTTCTTGTAATAGAAACCAACCAGAATGTTTGTAAGAAATGAGGAGTTAGCTGAAAATTCTGAGTCCTCTATAAAGGGAAGCTTTGGAATGAGGTTTTTGCTTCTATCCCTGCCCCCCTCCCAGTCTGCAAATCCGAGGGAAGAGGCAATCATAGGTACTAAAGAAGTGCTGAATACCAAAGCTGAAGCAGTCTCCATATTAAGTTTGCCCTAAGGGAAGCATGATGTTCATGAAATAAAAACCTAGCAGGAACCCTTTACCTCAATGAAATCACAAGTGGAAAAAACAAACAAACAATGAATGAATGAATACATAAATAAGTGATTAGTTCATGTCAATTACTGTAAAAAGTAGAGCTATGTCAATGAGTGTACCTTTTAAAATCATTCTTCATACAGATCTGTGGCATTAACCCTATGGAGGAAACTTCCCTTAAGAGTAAATTTCTTGGGGCAGCTAAGTGGTGCAGTGGATAGAGCATCAGCCCTGAAGTTCGGAGGACCTGAATTCAAATTTGGCCTCAGACACTTAGTATTTCCTAACTGTGTGACCCTGGACAAGTCCCTTAACCCCAATTGCCTCAGCAAAAAAAAAAAAGTAAATTTCTTTTTCCAGTACCAACTTGCACCTTCTCTTCAATTTATAATTTTAGGGAATAGCTTAGAGCCACTGAGAGTTGGGCAGTTTGGCTTGGATCACACAGCCAGTATATGCCAAAGGCAGGACTTGAATGCTGGCAGTTTTCACTGTAAAGCTAGGTCCCTGTCTACTCTGTCATGCTGACTCTCAAGTGTATAATTGGTATAAAATTAATCATATGTAAAGTAATGACATATAAATCTTACAGTAATGACATGTAAATTTGCTTGTGTGTATTATCCACTTTGCAGATTACCTGTATTGAGAACTCATCCCTAGTGTTTTCTTTATTTTTCCTTGGCAGAGAACCCTACATACTCTGTGATATACTCTTGATCACAGGAGGCACAGAACTCATTCAATATTAATTTGTTCTCATGATAGTTTTCCTAATCCTAATATGTGCCGTTTCTTACCAATGAGTAGTATATACTTCCTACAGGCTCTGGGAATAAAAATAAATAAATAAATAAAGTGATGACTCCTTTCAAGCCCTTACTTTTTTTTCTTATTTATCTTTTTTTTTTTTTTTGGTAATTTATTGAAAAGTATTTATTAGTGAGTTTGTCATTGTGAATACTCCCTGAATTCAAGAGAATTATAATACTTCTTCTATGACTGAGTCAGCAGCAACCAAGAGTTGCTACAAGGCAATTTTTTTAAAAAATCATTCTATGGATAGTCTGTGATACTTTTTTTTTTTTCTTTTTGCTGAGGCAATTGAGATTAAGTGACTTGCCCAGGATCACACAGCTAGGGAATGTTAAGTATCTGAGATCAGATTTGAACTCAGGTCCCCCTGACTTCAGAGCTGGTGCTCTATCCACTGCACCACCTAGCTTCCCCAAGCCAATATTTATTAACAGACAAATGAAAGAAGAAGAATTTTTGCGATTCTGCCTCATCTTATTAATGAGTACTTTTTAAGCAAATAAGTTCTAAAACTTTTACCAAGAAAACCTCAAATTAAGGGGAGGTCCTCCTGACTTAAGGACTGGTGCTCTATCCACTGCGCCACCTAGCTGCCCCATCTATGATATTTTTTACCAAACTTGAGGCTGATCTATGGAGGATGGAGACAACATTCATTCTGGGAGTTAGTACTCAGAGCCTTTCTAGCAAGGCAAAATCAAGTACACACATTTCACTGGCACTTGATAATTTAGGGTGACTTCTGCATTCTGATGAAGCAACTAAGTGGAATTTAATGAAATATTTCTATTGACATGGTAATCTTATTCTGAAATTTAATAATAATGACAATAACAACAATAGCTAATGTTTACAGAAGATTTACTGTGTGCCAGAAACTGGGTTAAACACTTTTACAATTATTTTCTCATTTGATACTGGCAGCAACACTGCAAGGTAGATGCTATTATCATTCCCATTTTATGGATGAGGAAAGGGGGATTCAATGATTTGCCCAGTGTCACACACCTGTCAGAGGTGGATTTAAACTCATATTTTCTTGACTCTAGGCCCAGTTCTTTATACTGTTCCAACTAGCTACTCCCAGTTTAGAAAAGTGAATGGTTTTTAGTTTAAAACCTTAAACAAAAAAAGATTAGCACTAATCTGATCTTCAAAAGGTTTACTCTTGCTTGTAATTTTGCACCTTCTGCAGTCAAGTAGATAATACCTTGGGGGAGGGGTGGAAGATCTTTTTCCTTCCCTCCCTTCCTCCCAACTCCTAACCAATAGGGGTGGGGGAGAGATAAGGAGATAAGGAGAACCTATATCAGGATTTATGGTGCCAGAATGGAGGGGAGAGAATGAATTTATTTCAGAGATATTATAAAGGTATAATCAACAGGATTTTATAACTGATCAATTTGGAAGTGAAAGAATAAGACATTTCCTGTATCTATGATGTTTCCTTCCCAGGTTTTACTTTCAGAAAACCTTCAAAGCCCATCTCAAATCTTTGTTGCCTTGGATGTCACTTAATATTTTGGAACTTCTTACTTTCTTATGCTTTTTGTTTTGGCTATTTAGTATATAATCCATAAACTCTAATTTTTTAATGTTTTAATTATTATCATTTGTTGCCTCTCCCCTTTTCTATTCCCCGCCTCCCTTCCCAAGAATTTAGCACAATGCTCCATATTTAGTAGGCTGATAGAATGAATGAATGTGATCCTGGAATTAGAGCTGGCTTTACATGACATGATTTCTAAAATGTAGTGCAGGTCCTTCTGCCCCTCAATATACCTCTCTGTTTTTAGCCACTGTTGCCTGAAATTCCCTTAATAGAAATGTTTTGTTTGCAAGGAGAAAATTAGGCCACAAGGAGTCTGAAGGGATAGTATAGAGTACTCTATGAATGAAAGAATCTAGATCATAGAATCAGAAATTTAGAACTTAAAAGGGATATTAGCAGTCCTTAAGTGAATCCCCTTATATTACTGATGAGAAAGGCCAATCTGAAAGATATTAAGTAGTTTGTGCAGAATTACAGAGCAAGGAAGTGTGTAAATCTGAATTTGAACTGAGTTCTTCCTAAGTTTAGTGCTCTGTTCACTAACCTGATCACTCAATAAATATTTAACAAGCACCTACTGTAAGCAAAGCATTTTGGTAGGTGTTGAGGTACAAGAATGAAACAGTCCCTATTCTCAAGGAGCTCTAAATGCTATTTTGTCCCTCTTTTCTTTAAGATATAATAAGTAGTACAGAATTCCACAAACTTAAGAGAAAACAAACTCAATTTTATTGCCCCACCTCCTAACTTTGCTTATACTCCTTGCTCAAACACTTCATTTCACTGCTGCATGAGCTACTTTAGTACTAACAATGAGCAGTTTCAACAACCGTGTCCCCTTAATTTTTCACACTGTGCTGTGTCCTGGATCTTCCAGAAGTCTCATTTCCCCAGGTCACTGCCACAACCAACGACTTTCTAATAAAGTGCCCTCTCAACCTCTGATTTCTATGGGAATTTCAGTGCTTATAAAAGATGCCTGATTGACAGCTGGAATCCTTCTCTTTATCTAGAGCACAGAAGGAGTAGGCCCAGAAAGCCTTTCTGCATTGCTTGGCCAATAGAATGACTCTTCCTAGTGTGGTGAAAGTGACCTGAACATTGCCTCCCCATTGGCCCTTTGTTTTTTTTTGTTTTTTTTTTCCTGAGTCTAGGAAGACGAGGGGGAGTGAGGGACAGCTGTAATTATGAGCTCACCAGTTTGGAGCTTCAGTCCTGATACATACAGAAGGGGAAAATGAATGACCAAAGTATTTTCCCAAACTCTAACAGTCCTTATGGTTTTCTAGTTTTCCAGATAAATGCATTTTGGATGTGCTGCCAATCCCCCTGATTACCTGTCTCCTGACATAGAAATATTTGAGTCCTTAAGAGAATGAATATCTCAGAATATTCCCTGCTTAATCTTGCAGGACTGACTGAAGAAAACCAACCAATACACAAACCCATCTTTACAGCTTTGCATCCAGAGCAGCTAGTTAATCTTGGGCTGGGCTGGGAGTGAGGGAATGATTAAAGATTAGGTATGAACAGATGATTTAAAAATGAACCCAGTACAAACCAATTTGTATGACAAATTTATGTGTCCAGGGCAGCAATTTCAGTGAACACATGGACAATGTAAGATAAAAACAGGCAATATATTCCAAATCTTATATATTGGAATTTTAACTTTCCAGAAATGTTAACATGCTAGATTGGGATCTTATGTTTTATTGTTTGTTTGTTTTTTGGTGTTGATGATGTTGCAAGACAATAGGATTTATTTTCTCATTTTAATGGCAGCAAATGTCCAAAATGCTAAAATCTTGATAGTAATCCAAAGCAGTTAAATAATATCAGTGTTAAGTGGTCCTTCTCAAAAATTCTTTATGGTCAGACAAATATTGCTTCGCTGAAAGAGAATGCTTTGCTTTACTCCGTCCTCCAATTAATCCATGGGAAAAACTGTCTGTTTTTTTGAGTGTGAGAGTCCAGGGAAGAGTGGGATTAAAATCATTATCTTATATGTGAGAAATTTTCCATTTCAATAAGATAATTAGCATCAGGGCTGGTCCCATGAGTAGGAAGAATAGGCAACCACTTACATGGTGAGATTTCACTTTCAGAAAAGGACTCTCTGCCCCAAATATTACCCCCACCTGCCTGGCCCACTTTCTGAAATTTTCACCATGTAAAAGAGTCCCTTGACATTTTGAGCCCTTCTAAAAAGAGTCTTACCTAGATGGGTAACACAATAAATCTTGATGGTGAAATAATTTATCTTAGGTCCATGTTACCTTGCACAATACTAAAAAGCAGCTTTTAGACTAAAAATTAGTGAATTGGGAGTCAGTCTAAACAACTGGTTTTAAATTCTAACTCGTGTAAAATAAGCAACCTAGACTAGATGATATCTAAAGGCCTTTGCAACTTTAAACTCTCTGACAGAAGGCAGAAATATATTAGTTATTCCTGGGAGAATAGTAAAACAAGAATTACTTTAAAAATAGTTTTGTTAAAGCTTTTTGTTGTTACATTGCATTTAACTTTGTCCTCCCCTACTGAGTCTCTACTTTGAAAAAAGATTAAAAAAAAAAAAAGTAAGTAGTTATGAAAGCAAACAGATTTTTTTTTAATTGATAAACATTTATTAAGTGCCTACTATGTGCCAGGAACTGTGGAAAGCAGAAACTATTGGCCTTCTTTCATTTTAGCAATAAAGGAGGGAGATTTTTTTTTATAGACTCATTGGAAACAAATTAATAATAGAACTTTTTATAGCTGTTTTTAATTATTATTCTACAAGTTTACATTATTGAAATCATTGTGCACATTGATTTCCTTGATCTTTTTTTCTTTCCTATGATATCAAGCCATATAATTCTTACTGACTTATCTTTTTTTTTATACTCCTCAATTCTTATAATTCAGTACTATTAATGAACAATAATACATTCCACAAAATACACCTATGTTATTTTTTACTATTTTTGCTTTCACTAAGTGTGCTGCCAAGAATACTACATTTTGGTATTAATACAACTTGGTTGGGGCCCATGTGAAACATCTAGGCAAACATTTATGAGCATTTTAGTCTTCTTCCATCTTTTAGAACCATTATCATTTTTTAAGAATAATTAAAATGATTCATAGCTTACCAACAATATTTTAGGTATCAATGGAGGAAATATTTTGGGCACTGGGTAATGAAGGAAAGAGTATTCTTGAATGGAAAAAATGGGGGCAAGACTTAGGCAAGAAGTTATGGAATAACAAGTAGAACAGAGCACCTAATGAAGTATTGAGGGAAGTGTAGTTGCCTAAAACATAATTTACTGAGTTCCCAACTTTACTAAAGATCCATGCAGCTTGAGAAATCTAGTGGCTTTTATGTCAATTGCACGGACTTTAATTGTGGACAGTGTTACCTTTCCTTGTGGAAACACTGTAGAAGTGATAACATTTCTAAACCATCTGCTTCAAAACAGACTGGAAAGCATGGACATATAGAGTATAAAGAATTCTTTGGTAATTTTTGCTCTTATTTACACTACTGAAAGTGGCAGGATGAGAAAATAAAAATAAAACAAACCAAAACAAACAACAAAAACAAAGCTATGTCATTATAATTGTATTACTTGATTTGTAAAGAAGGATGTGGATGCATGAAGACTCTGAACTTGAACATTCAATATTAAAGCGTGCTTTCTAAAGTTCAATGTTACAGATGGAGAGAGCATCACAATATCGATGCTTGAGATAAATGCAAGTTGTTATGAAATTGCAGTCAGTATTCTCAGTATGCTCCACTTTTCTTTGAAACAATTGTAAAAGCACATTGCTGTTAGCTCATAATTATATTCTAAAGCCACCAAGTTATATAAGCCATACTGCAGCCACATTTATAACTAACCATTAGTTTTTTACTTAAAGTAGCTAAAGGCAAGTGGCTATTTCATTAGCTAGTGAAAAAACTTAGAAAACTTGACTTTAAACTTATCTAAGTAGCATGTAAGTGTCCAACTCTGAAAAATCAATGGAAACAAAGTAGCTAAATTCCTACATATTGCTTGAAAATGAACCTATATCAAAGTGTACTTCTATGTCACAAAAATGAGGCAGCAGGTTTATGAAAAATGAATTTTGCTTTACTATGTGTATACTCAGAATGTTCTCAGTGGTTAGATTTTTTTCCGAGTCTGAGATATTGGAAATGAAATATTTTTATTCAACATTTACTTTCTAAGAGAAACTTGAACAAGGCATTCATAAAATGAAGATTTGGAAAGTAAATCCTCTTTTTTTCTTTCTTTCTTTACTAATCTATAGTTTTATGTTTCCCTTCTTGAAAACTCAGAGTTCATCTCCCTCATTCCAATATTTTTATACTGGATTGGTACACAAAAGAATAGATGGTTAAGGCAAATTTTTCTCTATGTTGTACAATTTCGTGTATTCATTCACTTAAGTTGCATCTCATTTAAATGACATAGATATTTGCATAGGGACAACTTTATTTCATTCAGGAGAATTGTATAGGAAACTAGAAAATCCAATGAGGATTTTTATTTAAGGTCTGGTTTATTTTAAGGTAACTGTAAATAAATTTTAATAACAAAATAAAAGCTAAATAAAATAAGTTTATTTCTGTCTAAACATTTCTCAGAATAGAGGACTGATCACATAATTACTTTAGATATAATTTAAAAGCATTGCTTTTTGCATTAAATTTATACTAGTACTATCAATGCTCTTTGGAAGCATTATAGAAAAGAGGATAATTCTCAAAAAAAAATTACTTTTTCACTTAGGCATGGTAAGTAACTAAAGTTCATGGATCTGTTAATAATGTATATACTATCTAATAGTGGAACAAAAACTCCATAAACTGTATTTTTTTCTCTTTTCTCTTATGGTAAGGGACAAAATATGTTGTGATTTTAATTTTAAACCAAAGTCAGAGTAGAAATGAGCTTAGTTTTATAGGTGTAGTCTCTTTTGACTATTTCTGTTTGATGTATTTATTTATTTTTTTAATTCCACAACATAGTACAATAAAAAAAAAATGATTGCACATAAAACTATACATATACTGTGCACAACTTGCTAATCCTTTCATGTATACAACACAATTGTCATGCAAATTTCTTTTTCTTCCCTTCCTGCATCCCCTTCCCTAGGGATGACTACTATTAGACACAAATAGGAATGTAAAAGTAAAGTTATTCTATACATATTCTTATTTATCATATAGTGTCTACCTTCATATGTCCTTTATAGTTAAATTGAGTGTTTAAAATAATCAAAATAGCTTATTCAAAGTCCTTTTTAAAATAATTTTGCTATTACCATAAACAATATTCTCCTGGTTCTGTTCATTTTACTCTTCATTATTTTGTTAAAGTCTTTCTATCTTTTTCTAAAATCATTGAGTTAATCATTTCTTATAACATAGTAGTATTCTATCACAATCCTTTACCCAATTGATGGACTTCCTTGTAATTTCAAAATCCTTGCTACTACAAAAAGAGCTGCTATAAACATTTTAGAACATACCGATTCTTTTTCTTTTTTCCAAAGTATCTTTGGAAATAGACCAAGTGATATTATTACTACAGGAGATATTTATTAGAAAATTATGTAAGCACAGGTGTCCATTTCTGTAATTAAGTGTCTTACAGATGATAACTTTAGCATAAACCTTTAGTGGTTTGGAAACCAATTAAATGATATTTTCAAGGAATAATGAGCGAAAGATTTTTTTTGCTTTCTCAAAAAGCTAGATAACTGTTATCTCTCTTTGTAAATGTTATTATTGGATAAAGTTGATATTGGTGAAGAAGGAAGAGATTGATTGTTTTCTGGCTCTAGACAGTGCTAAGTTGTGATTCCCGTAGCAAATAGTTAAGAATCAGCTTGGTGTAGTGGAAAGAACACTGGCTCTGGAGTGACAGGGGTTCAGTTAAAATCCAGTCTGTAAACTGGACGGTATAGTAGAGAGAACACTGGGCCTAAACTCTGGAATTTGACCTGAGACACTTTCTATCTGTGTATTTCTTGGCAAGTCACTTAAGTTCTATTTGCCTCAAATTCCTCAACTGCAAAATGTGAAAAATAGTACCAGCACCTTTGTACAATGAAATAATTAAACACAGATCATCCATAAGAAAGTGTATGGTACACCATGCTTTGGGAGAACTTCATCCTTTCTATGTGTGGTGCTTGATTCTCTATTCCATTGTGACTTCCTAAATTCTAAATTGATAAACTCCATGGACCCTGATGGTAATCAGCACAAGACCATGCATTTTATCTTTGTGAATGCGAATGAACTTCACAAAGAGAAAAGTGTCATTTCATAGCCACCGAGTTCAATCCCAACACTGACCAGCTGCCTTGCAGAATCATGCTATTGCTCATAAGATGGGTTGTGTATAAAATAGATGATTCAGTATAACCCATCACCACAGAAGGAAAACATTCTTAAAGTATATATCCTACAGATAAGACATGACAGACAGAACATTTAGTCCTGGTAATGCTTAGTATGAGCTTTACTGATAACATATTTTTGTGAAAGTGCATACTGTTTTGTTTGTGTGTGATCAGAAATACATTCCAGGTAGAAATTATTCTCTTTCCCGTCTTCCTCAAATTGGAAAACCTTGGCATAACACCAGAAGTAAGAATGTTGTTTTTTTCTTTCTTTCTAGCATTAATGTTCAATGTCAAAGCATTTGTAAGAAAGATATTGTCATTTGAGAAAGCAGAGTTCAAAACAGGAGAAAATTAAAAACATAACCTTCTCAGATCATTCCCTCCTCCCACCTTCTCAAATTGCAAATACTATATTTCTTTTATCAGAAGATTCATTTTCAAGGCAGTGTTGCTGCTAAAAAAGCCAGACTTAGAGGGGGGAAAAAAGGTAAAATAGTTTTTTTTTTTTTTAAGCTTGTAAAATTATCCTTCAAATGTTATATGGCAAGGAATGTGATATACCTCTGTGTCTGAAGTGTTTAGCAAATAATTTTACTATGCATTCTAAATGTGGCTTTCCATTGTTTACCTAATTACCAAAATATGTGCTGCAGTTTGCAGAACTTTGCCACTGTCATAACTTTTCTTGAAGTTCAGCCAACCAGTGATAATAAAACTGTCACAAGATTAAAGGTGGCTGCAAGTCATTGCTTCTGGCAGTTATATGTAACATGGGAAATGCAAACAAGTATTGGAATTATTAGTAATATTATGGCCTTTGGATCCTTGTACTGGAGTGCTGTAGGCATCTGCTTAGGTAGCATGGGTGAAAGGGAGATAATTGCATGCTGTGCCCTCTTTGGACTAAAACAGAAAGCCAAAGATTTTCCCAGAAGCTTTGTTGACTATATGAGATACATTCTTGAGATGCCCTATCTCAGAGAACATGGTCTTACTTGGGATGTCAAAATTGGAATGCTTTATATGTGGCTGACTCTTGGTTCTTCTTTCTTGGCACTTTCCATTGTTGGCCTTGCCTCATGTTATGCTGTACCATTTCCTCAGTATACATTTAATAAGTCCCTAATAAATATCAGGTGCTGTACCAGGACTTCAGGCTACAAAGGTAAAAATTAAACATATCCTGCCCTCATCTCCCAGTCTATATTCTATGCAGAATGTGTCATTAATTTTCAAACTCACTTTTTTTGGAATAGTTCAGTGTAGTCATTTGTTAAATATTTACTATGTACCAAGCACTTTGATAAGCTCTCAGAATACAAATATAAATAAAAAGAAAAATAGTTGCTGCCTTCAAGGAGCTTACAATCTAATGGGAGAAAAATACAAACCACAATAGCAAGCTTTAAAGGTGGGAGGTAAATATTCCACATTGGAATCTGATGCAACTTTGGAAAAAAAGTCCAAAAGCAATGTGGCTGGTGAGAAATGGGGAGAAATATTTCCTCTCTTAAAATACAGGTCCTGGAACCTATTGCTTGGTTCTTTCAGAGAAAGGATCCAATCAGATAGACAATATGGAAAAAGACAAAAAGTATGTTTCCTAGTGTCTTGCCCTTTAAGAAAAATATATTGTTCTTGTCATTACATGAGAAATGCTGAATTAGCAATCCCGGCTATAAACAGTGTTATGTCAATTTTAAAAATAGAATATTTCTGAGTGTATGTGTTTAATTGTCTCAAGTGGTTAAGGAGTATTCACAGGAGAGATTTTATCAAGTTAAGAGACATCTTTTTAGTATAATTTGCACAAAAGAAACATTCTCAATACCACCTTTAAATTTATGATCCTCTGATCTTAATTGTCTTAAGTGACAGTCAATTGTAGAAGATCCTTTGGTTGATTTTTAGGTCTTATTCTTATCTAGAGGGAATATTCCAACATACTGAGTAGGTCCCCTGTGGGGAACCTCTAGGGAAACATGGAGAAAAAGCTCAGGTAAAATGAATTGTATATAGGCTATGATCTGAACCAATATGCAAAATGGAGAAATTACCCATATCAGTGGGATCACTCACCCAACCCAAAATAATAATAATAATGATGATGATAATAATGATAAAAATATTATAAATGTCCTTAGTGCTATTTTGGTACTGAAATCCAATTGACAAATTCTACCAGTGATAAGGGACAGATTACAACTATGGTGTCCTGTCTCCTAAAAGCTGAAAATCTGAGTTCATGAATAGTCTTTCTAAAGACTTTTTTGCTTTTGAGCATGCCAATCTTAAAAGTTTTCAACTCAAACTTTAACTAACTCCCACATGGAAATAATCAATACTGCCCATTTTCTTTTCTTTTTTTTTTTTTTTTTTTGCTTTTTGCTGAGGCAATTGGGGTTAAGTGACTTGCCCAGGGTCACACAGCTAGGGCATATTAAGCGTCTGAGACCAGATTTGAACTCAGGTCTTCCTGACTTCAGGGCTGGCGCTCTATCCACTGTACCACCTAGCTGCCCCAATACTGCCCATTTTCAAAGGAACTATAAGGAATAGTGAAAACAGCACAGGACCAGGAATCAGAATGAATTCCAACTCCATAATTCATTACCTGTGTCACTTAATTATGAACAAATCAAATAACCTCTCTGGCTCTCCCTTTCCTCACCTGTAAAATCATGACACTGAATTAGATGACTTTTTACATTTTCCTTTGAATGCTAATAATCTGTGATTTCATTGGTATTTATTTAATAAAAGAAAGTCATTGTGACAGGTTGATAAGATTCTGTTCTCTTAAGTCTTGCTGATGCTAAATAACATTTAAGTATACTGAGGTTCTTTCCATATTTATTTGGAATTTAGCCTTCATTATCCCAGTTCATATGAATATTAACATTTTAAAAAACCTTCCATTAGGTTAATAACTGCCTCCGATTACTCAAAGATTCATTCTGCACATATAATGAGGAAATTCTTGCCTTTATATTTTAGCTATCTTTTACCACAAAATTCCAGCTGTCTGCATTGTATAGATAGTAATGTCATGTCAATGAATTTACTGAGAGGAAAGTTGCGTGGAGATATTTTCACAGAATGTGTAACAAGGGGAGAATAGGGCAGCAATCAAAAAAAAATGAGGGGTTCTATCCCTAATTCTGTCCTGAATTTCTTGGAGAAATGAAACTCATTTCATGAGGAGAGAGATAACCATTATTTGCATACATTTTAGTTTTATTATGTAGATATTGGTTTGACCATATGCATTTAGAATATTTCATTTTAAAAATCATTAGAAAGGTTGTCTAAAACTATTTTCTGACTACCTCTTTTGCTTTCTTTCTTTCTTTCTTTCTTTCTTTCTTTCTTTCTTTCTTTCTTTTTTAAGGACAGTGGGACTAGCTCTTTGTTTTCATTAATGTGGGAACAGCTCCTGGTGAGGAAAGGTCCTCTACCAAGCTAATTGCAACTGCTCTGCGAATTAGTCTTTAGAGAATTGCTTGGAGTAGTGAAAGGTTAAATGGACTTTCCCATATGTCACAAACAGAATTAGAACTCAGATCTAGACTTTCTTTCTTATTAATGGCATCACGCTTTTTTTTGCATAATCCATTCAAAGTTACTGAAATGTTAAAAATGAATTTGGCTTAACATTAATGGTCACTGGCATATTATATAGCACTCTTTTGTCATTTTATGGTTTGCATACATTATTCCATTTGATCCTCACAACAATAACCCTTTGGGAACAGGTCCTTCATATATTAGTCTCCTCTTTTTACTGGTGAAGAAACTTATGAGGGAGTTTCAAGTTTCACAGCTAGTAAGTAATTGTTTTTTTCTGACTAAAATCTTATGCTCTTTTTACCATAAGCTAATAAATTGCTTATTTTAGGAAAGGGATTGGACCTGTGATCTCATTGTTATAAAGAATTCCTAGAGGAAACTTCTTCCTATGCATGCAGGTCAGCATCCTCTCTTCCAACTCAGCTTCTTAGAGAATTATCTAGAGCACTGAAAGGTTAAATTACTTGCTTATGAACACAGAGCCAATGTGCAGGCTTTCCTGGGTCTGAGGTAAGTTTTCTATTCAATATACTACACTGTTTCACTTGCTTATATTTAGGAGGCTATAAATAATCCTTTGACTTAATAAATTGCTTTTGGTACATCCTTTGTTTCATAATAAAATAAATATAAGTTAATACAGAGGTGCAGAGTCAAAGAAATGAGTTTGACCCTAAAATAAATCAAGCTGTGACATGACAAAATCTCACTACAATACATACTGCTGATACCACCCGCAGGAGGTATTCTGCATGTGCTCACTGATATCAGATGTTTCATTGTTATGCTTTTAATAAATATTAGTAGGGCTCATATTGGCTTGTGAGTCCAGCACATTTAGGGATATCAGGTGCATTAAAAATATCTTCCTATAAGACTTCATGAGTGACTGAAGGTTAATAGACCAAGAAGCAATTTGCTGTCTTCTCAGAGATAGAAAGGAGGGAGCTGCCTGTCCATAATCCTATCTACTTGCTATTATAACTATTATTACAAAGATAAGTAAAATAACATTATACCTGCAAAACTGCTGTTGTGGGAAGAAACTAGTGTCAAACACAGAATTGCAAAAGTTGATTCATACATTTACATTAAATTCCCAGTTTTGTACTGTTCAAAAGCAAGATGAGGTTATTTTATATTAAAAGGAGACATTTAATAGAAAAAAGAAAGAGAAAAAAAGAGAGAAGACAGATAGAGAGACAGACATATAGAGAGAGACATAGAAGCAGGGAGAGAGGGAGAGAAGAAAAAAAGAAGAGAGATAGAGAGAGATGGAGAGGGGAGAGATAGAGAAACAGAGACAGAGACACACACACACACAGACAGAGATAGAGACAAAGATAGAAACACACAGAGACAGATAGACACACACACATATACAGAAAGAGAGAGAGAGAGAGAAAGAGAGAGAGAGAAAAATATGAAGAGAGACAGAGGCAGAAACAGAGACATAGTCACTTAAAAATGAAGGGAAAGAGGGGAGACACACACAGAGACAGAGACACAGACAGAGAGACAGAGATAAGGGACAGAGACAGAGAGACAGGGCGGGGGAGAGGGAATTCACTTTTTTTTTATCCTCTTGTAAACAGGTGGATTTAGGTTGTGAACCTCTAAGTAAATTACTAGACTGCCAAAGAGATATTTAAATGCAGGTTTTGAATCTCCAAGAAGGAAAATTCTTCTGGGCATTAATACCCCAAGCCTTGACTTTCCCCTGACATGTTTGATGTGCATTTTCACATGACCTTTTCAGGGTTAGGACTCCAACTAAGACATTTTACAAACAAGGCAGAAGAAAAGAATTGGGTTGAGGGGCAAAGCAGAAGTGTAAACAGTGAGAGCAGTTTGGAATGAAGATATTTGAATCTGAATGGCCAGTTAATGATTCAATTAGTTTTGCACTTTGTTAAACTACCTTAATCCTTCTTTTCCAGGTCCCCATATTGAAGCTCTTTGAAAAGAAAAATGCAAAGGATCTTAAGAAGAAAAATTCTAAGGGCTGAAGCCTTTTAAAAATCATTAATGCTTCCCAGCAAAATGCCTTCTATTGCAAATGATGTGGATGCAGAGCAGATATTGTTTTATGGAAGGAAAGATCTGAATAGAATTTCTTTGAATAGATGTACAGTAATGATTACTTTCCCAAGTAAGCTTATGAAGTATGTGCTCTGTTTTTAAAATATGGAAGAGTTCTGTCACTTAAAACAAAAAAAAAAAAAAGAAAGAAAGAAAGAAAGAAAATGATGCATATTCATTTAATTAAAACATTGGATTTAGAAAACTTCTGACCAGAGCAATCTGTAGCACATAATCTGAAAGCCCCCCAAATAAATGATTACCAGGGGAGATGAAGAGGCTAAATAATAAAGTGGCCATCTTGAGAAATGTCTTTAGATGTTTTAAAAATGTTTTCTTAATATATAGAATCTACTTCTTATTTCGACATATTTAGTATATGAGCACTAAACTCATATTCACCACTGTCTATTTAAAAAAAAATTAATTCCACTAATATTTTTGGGATAATGTGTGTATATGTTTTCCGTTTGTAATGTTCTTTAGTTTATAGGATTATAGTTAGACCTAGAATGACTACTCTAGTGTCATCTAAAGTAACCCTCTCTTTTACAAATAAAAAAAAAAAATACTGAGATCTAAAGAAGTTAGGTGACTACCCCTTCAAACTTATAAGGAAGGAGCAGAGCCTGTAATCAAACTCAGGTCATGTGACTCCAAATTCAATATTCTTATCATTGTACCACACTGTCTTTCCCCTTTTTTCTTTCCTTTTCTTCACCTCTTCTTTCTCCTCTTTACTTTTTTCCATTTTTAAATCATCATCTCCATCAAAAAAATTTGATTCAGTCTCAGTCCCTATGAAGCGTTTCAAGAAAATTTTAAAAGAAGGCCTTGTCTGTATTATAATTCAAATTTAGGCATATATCAAATTGTTACAGATAAAGATGTATATGGAATATGCAAAGAGAGGAACCACAAAATATATTAAAATGCAACAACTAGTTTCAACCAAGAAAAAGTTGGGGAAGATTGAATGGAAGGAGACTTGCTTGAACAAATGAAAGTCCGATTCATAGAACTTTTGTTCAAGCAATGTTCTTATGTGCTTCTAGGTACATATGGCAACTCAAACTACCCTAACAAAGTATTGCCAAGCATAGGTCCTTTGGGATCTACTTTAATGAATAGATGAGAGTAATTTATAATTAACATTTCATTGTTTATATGCAAATGAGCACATCTAAAGTCTTTGAAAAACAATTTGTTCTCCTAAGTAGGTTAAGCATTTCATTGCAATCTTGTTTACATTATTAATTTGCTTAGAAAATTCTTTTTAAATAGATAAAGTGAAGGTAAACTTCAGGCCAACCCATAGCTGAATTATCATAACTTTTAAATTATTTTAGTCTGAACAAATGAGTTTTTACTGCAATTAATAGTGAACAAATAGATTTAGTGTATAGGTTAAAAAAAAAAAAAAGAATCATGAGTTACATGTTTTATATGAGTAGAAAAGGGAGACAATTGTCATCTCTTCCTGTTAATTAAGGAGAATTCCTTATAGGAGGTGAGATTTCAGAAACTCTTTTGAATGACAGAAGGACAGAAAGAGACTACTTTGTGTGCAGGGTGGAGAATAATGTAGGCGGAGGGCATGCCCTGAGAGGAGGCTTAGAAGTAAGTAGGATAATTGAAAGAAAGACAAGTTGAGTTGGGTTCACACAAAGGGACCTCAAATTGGAAATAGCTAAACTGGTGGGACTGATTTTTCTTGACATTGTAGTACCTGGAGTTAATACTTTCAGATTGTCTTTTGCCTATGGTGATATATAGAGTATCTATAAAAGGATTAAAGTTTGATTTATGTTTTGGTTTTGACCGTCTCTCTTATGAGTAAAGCTGGTTCAAACCTTTAAAGGAATACAAAAGGGAGATACAGGGAAACTACAGAACAGAAAAATGAGAGGCTGTAGAATTATGCAAAAATATTTTAGAAGAAGATTTCAAATTGGTGAGAGAAGAGAAATTTTCAATTTAATTCAATAAGCATATGCAGAGTGCCTATTGAAATGTAGGATTTCATTGGATGGATATGAAGACCTAAATTCAATTACAGCCTCTGATTCCTACTATCTAAGAGAAACTGAGAAATTTACTTTATTTCTCTGAGCCTCACTTTCCTTGGCTGCAAAATGGATGTTGACAACAGCAGCTACTTCCTGGGTTTTTGTAAATATTATATAAGAAATTTAAAATGCTCTATAAATGTGAACTATTATTATATTGTAACTGTCTCTAGAAGAGTCACATGGGAATTTTCAAATGCTACATAAAATAATATCATATTATTATTGTTACTATTATTATGAATAAAGAAGTATGCTGGGGTCTAAGCATACAAAGATAAAAATGGAAATAATCTGTCCTTAATGAATTTAACATTTTACAGGGCATATATAATTTGGGGATGGAGAACACTAACAGCTTGAGAGATTGGGGGCAGATTCTTATAAGAGATAGCAAGAGCTGAACTTTGAAAGAAAGTAAGGATTATAAGAATTTAGAGATGTCAAGGTAGTACATTCATAACCAATAAGCATTTATTAAGTGCTTAGTATGGGCCAAATACTGCTAAGCATTTGGGATTTTCTTTTCTTTCTTTTTTTTTTTTTTGGGTTTAGGCAATTGGGATTAAGTGACTTGCCCAGGGTCACACAGCTAGGAAGTGTTAAGTGTCTGAGATCATATTTGAACTGAGATCTTCCTGACTTCAGGGCTGGTGCTCTATCCACTAAGCTGCCCCCAATATTTGGGATTTTCAAGAAAGGCAAAACAAATGAATAAACAAAACCAAAACCTTTTTTGGTGATTGATTACAAGAAGTCAGAGAGATTAATTCTGGATGTATGGGTCATCTGCAAATTCAAATAATAATTTATTTTTATTTTTATTTTTTGAGGCAGTTAGTGTTCTGACTTGACCAGGGTCACACAGCTAGTAAGTGTCTGGCAGATTGAAACTCAGGTCTTCTTGAGCCCAGGGCCTGTGTTTTATCTACTGTGCAACCTATGTGCCCTCAACTAATAACTCCTGAGCATTGATGAGATCACTGAGAAAGAGAGCCTAGAGGGAAAAGAAGAAAAAGTGCAAGACAGGTTTGGGAGACACCCAAAGTTAGTGGGTGTGATAGTGATGAAAAGTCAGAAGTGGAGATTAAAACCGAATAGTTAAAAAGTATAAACAAGAGGAGTGCCACAAAAAAAGAAAGAAAAAATGAGAGAAGACAGAGCACCTAGAAAGAAAAAATGATTGATAGTTTCATAGTTTGCAGAAAAGTATTAAGAAAGAATGAGGATTGAAACTAAAAAAGGCCATAAAATTTGACCATTAAAAGATCAGTAATTACTTTAGATAGTTTCACATAAATGATGAGACAAGAATCAAATTCCAGAGGACTTTCAAGAGCTTTTGAGAAAAAAATAAAGTGAAAACACTTAGGGTAGATAGGATTCTCAAAGAGTTTATCTGAGAAGTAGCAAAGAGAAATAGTATGGTATGTAGTAGGAATGGTTGGATTTCATGAAGTTGTTGGATCTTTCTTTTTTTAAGTTGGGAAAGAAATTCCAATTTTTGTAGATAACATGGAAGGAAGAAGTGGATAGGAGGAGATTGGAGATGATAATGAGGGCAACATACTGGAAAAGGAGTAGATGATATCAGGGTTCATATAGAGGAGTTTATTTTAGCAAGGAAAAAAGAACATCTCTTGTGAAACAAAGGTGAAAGTAGAAATATGAGGAAGATGGCTAACTGATATGAGATAAAGAGTGTTAAGAAGAGAAAGTCCTTAATGAATAGTCCCTTAAAAAAAATAAGAATTGAAGTTCTCAACTGAGATAAAGGGTAAAGGTTTGCCATGAAAGACTTGATGAGGGAAGAAATGTTTGGAATCGTTAAAGGGGCAAAATGGTTAATTGATTAAGAAGTTATAAAAAGATTGTCTTTTTGCAGTGAAGATCCAGTTGAGATTATGTAACAACATATTTTGTAGCGAACACAGCAGTATGATTTCATGATTTTCTCCAACTTCATTCATTAGCATATGAATAGAAATTAAGACAGTAGGTAGTAAGAATAATCCAAGTCTAAATTCTAGAAAAGCCTGAAAGGTAATAACACGAAGTAGCAAAGGATTCAAATGTAGAGTATGGAATAATTAAATTGATTAATCCAGCCTTTGAGACAAAGGGAGAGAATATATTCAATGAAGGGGCCCTTGGGAAAAACAAGACAACAATAATAACCAAAACTAGAGGTAAAGGAATTAGAGGTTATAGTGAGGACAAAGAAAAGAGGCAGGGGTTATGAGGCATAGGGGAAAATGTGATAATAAAATATGATCAAGTAAAGAAATTCTACTTATGTAAGATAGCATGTACAAGTAGGCAAAACAGAAAGGCAGGAAAAGGAATGGGAATAGAAAGATGGCCTGATTGGCTGAAATGTAGAGTGTATAAAATGTAAATAGTATGAAAAATGTCTTCCAATATAGACCTGATCCAGTCTATAAAAGTTTTTAAAAATTTATAGTTTATCCTGAGGGCAACAGAGAGTCATTGAAATTTTTTGATCAGTAGAGATAATATGCTTTGGAAAGATTTTTTTTTTTTTTTTGTGCTTAAATGGAGGATGAATTTGAAGAGGCATGAAAACTGGGGGATGATAAGGAGGTTATTTAAATAGTACAACTGAGAGGTGATCAGAGCCATAAGGAAGGTGTTATTCATGTAAATGGAGAGAAGGGAAGGGATAAAGAAGGATGAACAAACAAGAATGGAATCAAATATGATTCTAATAATGGAAAAATGATGGCACCTTTAGCAAATTCTAGAGAAGGGATAGACTTGGAATGAGGGGGGATAATCAATTTTGTTTAGGGAATTTTAAGTTTAAAATCACTTTGGAGTGGACAGGCAGTGATGCTCAGTATGTGTTCTTTTAGAAATGAAACTTGAGAGATCTGTATGAGTATGTATACATGTATTTGTGTAAATTTGCGTATTATATATGAATATATATAGTGTATATATCTCACAATAATGCATTTATATACATGTAGTTACAGAATATATACATGTGTATTATGCATATATGTCTATACATACAGCATAAATGCACATATATCTGGTTTTCATTTTCACTGAATCCACCAAATCTGATAAAATTGTAGTGAGAAATGATTGGTCCCAGGAAAGATTCTTGAGGGGAGGTACCCACAATTAGGTTCTTCAAGAGGAAAAATGAAGAAAGCCTTTATTTGTAAATGATCTAAATTAGAAAGAAGAAAAAAATAGTTAATTTAAAATCACAATTAGCTTTTCAAAATCTAATGGTTATAACAGTATTTCCCCATGTAAGTTATTTTTACTTCATATTTTATAGGTAAGTGAGACAAATGAGATAACTTAATTGTATAAACATTATAACCGAAGCTTCCATTTTGATTAGAATTATGACCACAATTTATACTAGGAAGAACCCAAATACTTTGATATTTTATTTATATTGAATAAATATCTGTGAATTGTAATAGGCAAGTTTCATGATATCATTGAAGCCATAATTAAATTGATACAATTGAGATAGTACTGAATTTGGAGACAAAGGATTTAGGTTCAAATATGGCTTCTACCTTCATATACATTAGCAAATCAGTTAATCTCTTTGAGTTGTATTTTCCTTACTTGTTAAATGAAGAGTTTGTACTAGATGAACTTTTGTGATCTCATCAGAATACTCTCTACATTTCTATAGATTTCTATCACTGTATGGTATCCAATTCTGTGTGATTCTTATCTATGTATTTCCATAAATCTTTTATAGAAGATGTCACAGGATGACTTCCTCTAATTTTTTTAGTATTCAAGAGGCATCATGGAAATGATATGCTTCATTATTGCTACTACATAGCATAGGGCTTCATTCATAGCAAGCTTGTTATTTGACTTCTTAAATTGTTAACCCTTCTAATTTTCTTGACATGTATAGGCTTGATGATATCTTTTATTTTAAAAAAGATTATTATTTTATGTTAATACTTTTATTTTGGCACAACAAATATCCCAAATAGAACCTCTTCCATTAAAATACAAATTTCCCAGAAATAGTTAACTGAAAATCTCTAACAGAATACTTGTAGCTAGTACATAGTACATTTTTATACTTGGTTAGCTAGTAACAGGAAGGAGTCATTTTGGCTGTAGAAATAGCACTAAATTTGGGTGCCAATAGCACTGGATTCTAATAGTAGCCTGCTACTTGTAAGCTGCATACTATTGAAAAAAGTGTTAATTCTCTCTGGGCCTTACTTTCTTCATCTATAAAATAAGGAAATTGGACTAGATGATCTCTAAGATCTCTTTTAGTTTTAACTCTATGATCCAATATGTGCTTTAAATAAAAAATTTTTTTTAAAAAATGGTTCCAGTATTATCAGTGATATTTAACCACAGTTTTATTGCCTTTTAGTATTTTCTTTATTTACAATATTGGAGAAATTGTCTAGTTTTCTTTTGGCTCTATTTTCATCATTCTTTGTCACTTTATATATTTTCCTGTGGTTTTCTGAATGCTTTGCATTCACAATTCTTTATGGTCCAAAAGTTATTCAATTGTATTTGTACACTCCTTGGTTGTTCATCCACTCCCCAGTCATTGAACACATTTTTTTCTCAAAAATTTTTTGGGGGTGCTATCTCGAATAATCTTATTTCAAATATTTGTTTACATATGATTTTTTCTTACTCTTAATAACTTTCTTGGAATTGATAACATGCCTGACTAGTAGAATTATTGGATCAAAGGGTATAAATAATTTTATTAACTTCTAATTTTGATGATAGATTCTATTCTACTTTTAATTCAATAAGTATTTCATTGAGCAAGCTTTGTAGTTGTGGTTTCTTTTGTTTTTTGCTTTTTTTTCTAGATTGAGGTGATAAAAAATCATTTAATAATAAGAGCCTTTTAAGAACCTAGATATTAATAAAGGATGCCTCTTATAAATTAATTCTTTACCTGGAATGGCAGTATAAACCTATGATCTTTATAATCCTTGCTAAAGAGAGGCTAAGGCTCTTGGATTTCTTTATTTCTGGACTTCTGACTTAATGATATAAGGTAGAGCATCTTTACTAACTCTGGTATTAATATGGTAAATATAAGGCCACTAAATTGCCTAAGAGAGATTGAATGACTTAGACTGGAAAAAGAGCAGGTAGAAGCTTCCACATTAATCAGCAATAATTGTGATTCCAGACTGGATGAGAGAAGGAGATCAAATCTAAAATAACAAAAATAGCAATAAGACTCTATAACATTGCAGATACCTTTTGTGAATTTATGTCTACAAATTTACCCATAAGTAAGAATATTTTATGATCCTTGGATCACTGAACAAAGGTATTGAAATATGGATTTCTAAAATTTGTCAATAATATATTATTTGATAAAGAGATGTTCAAAGCTGATATTTGAGCTAATGTTCTATCTGTTGATTTGTGTGTGTGTATGTGTGTGTGTAATATGTGTATGTATATTTATATTTAGCAAACAAAGAAAAGGGAAACTATTTCTTAATTGTATGTATGTAAAGATATGTTATTAGAGATAATTGTTGGTAGAAATTTGCTTATTATTTTCCCTATAGAATTTAAACTCCTTGAGAGAAAGAATTGTTTTACTTTTGTAATTGTATTCTTGCTGCCTAGCACATTGATTGGAAAAAAATGGAAACTGAAGTGTGATATGTTGATTGTTAGATTCTTTAAGTTTACAATTTACTCCATTGAAACGAATGCTTTGGCAGAGCCAACGTGGCAGAGTATCAAGAACTCACTTGAACTCTCCCATATTCCCCTCTTAAGAACTTTAAAGTAATGTCTGAAATTCAAAATCTGGAGGAACAGAACCAACAAAAAGTTAGGATGAAACAATTTTCTAGCCTAAGACTATTAAAGTTATCAAAAAAGTCTGTCTCACTAGGATCATGGTCTGACCCAGGAATACAACATAAACAACTTGGGCCCCACTTTAGGTGTAGTTACATCAGTAGGCAGTAGCTGTGGGATCTCTCAGCCCGTAGAGAGTTGGTGGGGAAGGGGTAAGACAAGTGGTCTGAAGGCAATTTCAGAGGACCATTTGCTGGCACTGTGGAGGACCTTATTATATTGCCAATAAATAGGTCCCAATTGCAGATCCAGAGTGAAAAAAATTATTGTGAGAGATGATTTGTTTGGATCCCTACTCCATTTCAAACAATATTAATCAATTTGATAGAATCATATCAAAGTTCTATTAATAAAGCTCCAGAGCTGTGAGCTTCAGATTCTAAGTTCACTTGCTTAACTCTAGGAAGTTAACTAAAAGCCCTCCACCCTTATTTTTCCTTGTCATGGTGACTAAGCCCAGCATGGCAGAGATCACAACTACATGGAAAATCCCCTACAATATTTTTTGCACTTCTGGACCAATCTTTTATCCAATAAAAGCAAGTGATTATCTTATGACCACTAAGGTCAGTGACTTATACCAAACCAAGGAGAAGCCTGCCCATCTTGCATGGAAATATTCCTTATTTCACCCAACTTGTGACTCTGCTGACATATTATTTTACTAATTTTAGCTTATGCATCATATGTCAATCAATGGAATTATTCTGTATTTGGTACTCTGCAGGGAAATAGAAGGGGAAGGAAAAGAGAAGTGTGTGTGTGTGTGGGGGGG
>JAJPUD010005103.1:95134-111844 GCA_023553655.1 Myrmecobius fasciatus | reverse complement strand
GAGAGAGAGAGAGAGAGAGAGAGAGGTGAGGGGTAGAGGGAGGTAGGGGGATAAGATGAAGGGAAATATAGTTGGTAATCCTAACTGTGTGTTAGTGTTTATCAATGCCTAATTTTTGCCATACTATTTTCCAATTTTCTCAGAAATTTTTGTCAAGTAGTGAGTTTTTGTTCCCAAAGCTGGTTTTGGGGTTTATCAAGCCCTAGATTACTGTAGTTATTGATTATTATATCTTATGAATTTAACCTATTTTACTGATCCACTACTCAAGTGGTTTTGATGACTGCTGCTTTCTAATATAGTTTAAATCAGTTACAGCTAGGTCACCTTCCTTTGAATTTTTTTCTCATTAATTCCCTTTAAATTTTTGATCTTTTGTTCTTCCAGATGCATTTTGTTACTTTTTCCTACCTCTACAAAGATTTTTTTTGGTTAATTTGATTGAGATATCACTAATTAGATTAATTTAGGTAAAATTGTCATTTTTATTATCTTAACTCAGTCTACCCATGAATGATTAATATTCTTTCAATTGTTTAGATCTAACTTCAATTGTGTTCTCATAGTTCCTGACTTTGTCTTAGCAGATAGACTCCCATATTGTTGTCTATGGTTATTTAATTTAATTTATTTATTTTGCTTTTTTGCTGAGGCAATTGAGGTTGTGACTTGTTCAGGGTCACATAGCTAGGGAATGTTAAGTGTCTGAGATCACATTTGAACTCAGGTCCTCCTGACTTCAGGGCTGGTGCTCTATCCACTACGCAACCTAGCTGCCCTGTCTATGGTTATTTTAAATGGAATTTCTCTTTCTATCTTGCTGCTAAGCTATGTTGGCAACAAATAGAAATGCCAATGATTTATGTGGGTGTAGTTTGTATTTTGCAACTCTGCTAAAGTTGTTCATTGTTTCAATAAAAAACTATCAAGGATAACTTTAGCAAAATTGGAAGACATAAAATAAGTGATTCTTGAAAAGTAGTTTTCAATATAACATACCTTATAGGTTGTGATTCATTTTCTGCTTGAAGATTTCCAGTGAGGGTAAATCTACTACTTTGTAGGGCAACTCATTCTATTCTTGGACTGCTTTAATTATTAGGAAGTTTCCCCATCCTAACATCAAATCTAAATTTGTCTCTTTGTACTTATTGTAGGTCTTGATTCTGCTTTTTTGGAGGCAGAGACAACATTCTAATTTTTCTTTTACATGAGAGGTCTTCACATATTTGAAGATACCCATCAATACCTCTTCTCCAAATGTATCTTCTTTTCTTCAGGTTATACAACCCCAGTTCCATCAAATATTCTTGCTGTGACATGGACTCAAGGCCCTTTTCCAGTCTAATAACCCTCTTCTAGACACATTGTATCTTATTCACCTCAAATGAGGCACAAAACACTGAATGCAGTACTCCAAATGTGATGTGATTAAGATAGAATAATATTCATCGACTAGCCAATCATCCAATTCCAAATCCATCTAATTGTAACATCACCTCACCAGGATCTCTCTATACAGAAGAATAGTATATTAATACTTGGATAGATGCTCTGATAATGGCTAGTTATTCCCCTAAAATCTTCAACATTCCTCTGTTTTTAGAGTTTAATATCCAACCCAAAAGGAAAATAAAATTAATCTGAAATAATTCATTCTTGACAAAAGCATACTTGTTTTTTATAATTCCCATTTTTTGATAATAGCTTATTAATTGTCTACTTAATAATTCATCCTAGAATTTTCCCAGGAATTGATAAACAACGCCTTGACCCACAATTTGTAAGCTCAATTCTCTTCTCTGTTTTGAAGATGACCATAAGTTCTACTTTGTTCTCATTCTATAGGTTCTTTTTTTTTTTTTTTGCTTTGCCAATTGGGGTTAAGTGACTTGCCCCGGGTCACACAGCTAGGGAATGTTAAGTGTCTGAGACCAGATTTAAACTCAGGTCTTCCTGACTTCAGGGCTGGTGCTCTATCCATTGTGCCACCTAGCTGCCCCCCATTCTATAGGTTCTTTCCAGTACTTTGTGATCTTTTAAGAGTTATTAACAGCAGCATGGCCACTACTCTTCCTTGGGTACCAGAACTTTGAGTTCAAATTGGTGCTAGGCAATTTGGATTCTTCAAGGACATGAAAGTGTTCTATTATTTTCTGCTTACTTAGCTTGGACATCAATTCCCTGTTAATTATTATTATTATTATTAACTATATTTGCACTCTTATTTCCAGTTCAAAAATGCTGCTTCTTTGCAGGAAAAAAGCCAGTGTAAAATAAATTTAAATAGCTCTGCCTCGTCTTCACCGTCAGTTATTATGACCTTTCCCAAGCAGCAGTCTTATTTCTCATTTTTACTGCCTTTTTCTTCAATATAGCTATATAATACCAAATATCCCCCCAAAATTATCTTATTTGGTAACTTTGTTCAAATGAGAGTAGTTTTATTGTAGATTAATTATTTAATTACTATTCATGCTATTTCATCTCAGTAAATGCTTTTGCTTTAAACTGTACCTTCTAATTAACTATTAAAGATAAACACCTTGAGGAGCTTGTAAACTATTATTTAGGAGCACAGACATACAGAGTACTTGAACTCAAGATAGTTGCCCTGTATAGGAACCCAACCTGTAAATACAAACTGTACAAGGTTTCCCAGAGTAGGGACTAAAATTGTTTACAGAAATGAAATATCAGATACATTACTATATTTTCCTTTGTATTTTTGTGGCTAGTGATAGAGTAGTATTATAACAGTGGGACAGAGGACATTAGAACTATACTGTTAACACCCTAAAAAAAGACCTAAAAAGACAAGTGTGAGACTTGTGTGGAAGGAAATTGTTTGACCATTGCATAGAGGAGCAATTAGCAATTAACTTGAGCTTCTGACATGCTAAATAAACTATAATACTATAAATTGAGTGCAGGTGATCTATAAATAAGGTCAGTTTTTGCCAGAAAGTAGGAAAAGGTCCCAGATGTAGGGTAAATGTTTCAGATTTATGGCTTCATATTTTTTTGATATTCTGTGTAATCAATTTCATTCTCTAAAAAGCTTCTTAACTTTTTTTAAAAAAGCATTATATCCCTTTGACAGTATATTAAAGTCTATAGACACTCCTTTTCAGAATATTTAAATATATATAATAAAATAATACAGCATTATAAAGAAAACAAATTATATTGATATACTTATATACATGCATATATATTTTTAAAACTTTAAAATATTTAAAAAATAACTTTTCAAATTCTGGGTTAAAAATTCCTTAGATCAATTTTTTATTGAAATAATACAAATTTACTCAGTTGAAGAAACTGGATTGATAATGGGAGGAGGGGAATCTCTTATAGATCTATCAAGAGATTTTGAGGATGTTACATACAATTTATCTAGTAAATTGATTTTTAATACACATTGCTTTATGAATCATATTGGGAGAGAAAAATCATAGCAAAAGGGAAAAATTATAAGAGATGAAAAAAACAGAAAAAAGAAGTGAACATAGCATGTGTTGATTTACATTCAGTCTCCTTAGTTCTTTTTCTGGATGCAGATGGCATTTTTTGTCCAAAGACTATTGGGATTGCTTTGGATCACTGAACCACTGAGAAGAACCAAGTTTTTCATAGTTGATCATCAAACCTTCTTGCTATTATTGTGTACAATGTATTCCTGGTTTTTCTTGTTTTGCTCCGCATCAGTTTGTATAAATCTTTCCAGGCCTTTCTAAACTCAGCTTGTTCATTAATTTTTATAGAACAATAATATTCTGTTATCTTCATATACCACAGTTTGTTCCTCTATTCTCAAATTGATGGGCATTTACTCATTTTCCAATTCTTTGCCACCACAAAAAGAGCTGCTACAAACATTTTTGCACATGTAGGTCCTTTCCCCTCCTTTTTGATTTCCTTGGGATATAGACCCAGTAATAGTACTGCTGGGTCAAAGGGTATTCACTGTCACATACAATTTATTGAAATTATATACCTTTCTTATTGATTACTTTATGAAATGATTCTGCCTTCCTATAGGCTTGATACATTAGCCAGTGGGAGCTACTTGAATAACTGCAGTGTCCTAAATGTCTCATAGAAGACCCACAAAGTACATACCCAGTCTATATCAATATTACATGATAAAATCAGCTCTACCAACTCATTTGTTTATTTCTCCAAAGAGAATTTATAAGAAATATTTCTACTGTTACAGTTTCCCTGTATGTTTTAGTTTCATTTATAGGAGAATGTCAACATGACTCTGGTTCAGCCCTCCCAGAAGAATATCAACTCAAAATATCATAGGATTAGGCTTTCAGAGAGTTCCAAAAGTTTGTTTAAAAACTGTGTGGTTTCTTGTTCTCTCTTCCTTCACCCCTCCTCCCAACCCTTTTGACACAGTCACACAGTCATTGCAGTAATGGTAAAAGTCACATAACATTGAATACTCTTGCCCTTTTTTTTTTTTTTTTTTTTTAATCCCCTTCTTACCTACTTGGTGGGGAGCTATTCTGGTCCTTGGGATAGTGGATGCAGTGTTTTGCCAGAGCCAATGTGGTAAAAGTATGCATGGACTCTTCTGATAAATCTTGGAGATCTCAGGGAGTCAAAGGAGGGTTTTTGAGTTTTTCAGTCCAAATTAAACACTGTTTCCTCCTGAAATATTACTCTGATAAAATTCTTCTCACTCAGACCTCAAATAATATTTTTTTTTTGCTATTCTCATTAAGTTATGGTGTCATATTGTATATTTGTGTGTGCATCTTGTGAAACTTTCTAATCTAAGATTGTATCTTTCTCCCAGTGCCTACCACTCTAAATAAATGTTTCTGGAGTGAATGTTATTTTTGTTTGTTTGTTGGTTGAATGAGTTGATACTTTAAACATTAATTCAAAGGTGTTTGAAAGCTTCATTCCCTCCAGCATGTTTTGATTTGGTAAATTCTGATCAATTATTCTTCCTGAATATATTATCTTCAATATTCATACTCCTTGCTCACATGATTATAGGAACTTAGGTGTTGGAACCAAATGTTATATTTTCAGATTTTTCAATAAGAAATACTTGCCACTAAAAAAAAAAAAAAAACAAAAACAAAAACAAAAAAACAAAGAACAAAGAAAAAACCTCCACCACCATCATCATCTACAACAAAAACAATTATCCAATAGTTTGGTTTTGTGAGACATGGAATTTGAACCTAGAGCCAGTACTTTTTTTTCCTTTTGTACTAATACTAAGGTGTTTGCTAATTTTTTAAAAAAAATCTTTCTTTTTGTTCTCTTCCTTACTTAACTTCAGTTTCCCAGGAAAGTCTCCAAGACTGTAAGTAAAAATATGTCTTTATTGATAGAAGAGATTTCCTTATTAGTAAAGGTCTATGTCAATAAAAACCACAGATTTCAAAGGGAGAGAGTAAGGTCTCTACAAATCATGATAGGTTATTTTTAAACTTGTGTCCATTTTAGACATTATTAGTCAATAGTTTATTTAAGCAAATCAAAGCAGATCTGATGTAAATATGGAGACAGCTTCTTCTCATTTTATATAGCACTTTCTTTTGATTAGATATTGATTGTGATCTTTGTTCTAGCCATTTAATGATCTTCCTGAATAGATATAATTGATTCTGCAATCATTCCAATATCAGTAACCACTTATTTTCTTTCTTTTAAGACATATTGCATTTCATTTTGCATATGTGTGAGAAGATATTGGGTTCTGAATAATCTAAGTTCTTTCTGATTTATTTTCAAAAAACAAAGTATTTTTGTTTTACTTATATTAATCCTAGTTCCCTACTTGTCTTCTCACACTTTGACCTATCAATCTAAGAGAAACAGCTTCTTTACGGTTCCTCAGAATTGGCAAGAGCTTGGGACAGCTTTTTGATCTTTGTTTTATTTAGTTGATGATCTAGTTAGGTCTTTGAGTGAGAGCTTCCTTCTTTGTCATCTGTCTTTCATGCTCTGAGCACAACACATGATTCCAAAGTCTTTTCAGGGAGAGGCCCGTAAAAGAAAAGAAAAGAAAGCAGCCATGTAGCAGAGCCAGTTATTTGGTGATGTGTCTGTCCTTTGGGAGAGATCTGGGATGTTCTCTTGGTTGAGTTGAAATATCTTGCTCCCTGTGGGAGAACTTATTTGTTCTGTGTATTTTCTGATGTATTCTCATCTATAAACTTTCCCAATTTCTATTTATTATTGGGTTGAATAAATGGGCTTACTTGCTGTTCATTTTGTATGGTCTTTGTGACGATGGAGTTTTGTGGGAAGGGAATCAAGGCTTTGATAGATAATTTGTGTCTCTTATTCTCTGTCAGAAACTATAACAAGTTCAGCTTAAATACTTAAATTATTTCTCCTAGATTATAAATAGACTTGGGGAATAGCTACAATTTTGATCTAGTACTTTTTCTCTGGAAACAGTACAGAAGCCAGCCTAATGACCCCTGTCTCTTGACTTCCCATTCCAGATTGATTCTTAGATTAAGGCAAAATATCTTTTGCCCTAATTCTTTTCTTATTTTAAAAATGATTTTTTTTCTCAATTATAAGTAATTTTTTTTTTTTTTTGCTTTACATATACTTTTTTTTTTTTTTACATATTTCCTCATGAATAATGTTGGGAGAGAAAAATCATACAAAAGGGAAAAAAGAAAAAAAAAAACAAAAGAAGAAAAAAATGAATATAACTTTTGCCCTAATCCTTACCTATACTTTAATTACTGAATGGGCATTTCCTCAGACAAACTGAGACCTGGGAAAAATCTTAGCTTAAAAAGGTGAAAGTCCCCAACTGTATCCGGGGACATGATCAATTGTCTTGACCTATGTCTTGCTACTGGACTCCAATGACTATGGTGGAGAAAGTAAAGTTGATGACTTTGCATAGTTCTGTCTAGCTTAAATTCAATTTACTTGCAAGTCAAGATAATCACTCTTCTCATGTCATTGAGCAACAATCTGTGCATAGTAATAGCCTCCCCTGGGAACCCAAATGGCCATGTTCAGTTGGACAATGCAGACTCCTTTGGAGAAGGGTAAATAGAAGAGATTCTAGAGATATCTAACCCCATCTCTGTGCTGTAATGAGGCATCAGAGTAGGACCTTATGAAACATTTAAGCATATCCTATTACATATCAATAACATTACTGGTGGTACTTTTCTCATGTGGCAGGATATATAAATAAAACAAGCAACTTAAAAATAATTTTTTTCTCTCCTCTTTATTATTATTCTGGAATAGTGGATAGAGCACCAGGCTTGGAGTCAAATCTAGTCTCAGATACTTACTAGTTATATGTCCCTGGACAAATCACTTAAACCTTTTTGCCTCACTTTCCTTATCTATGAAATGAATCAAAGAAATAAAAGGCAAACCACTCCATTATCTTTACCAAAAAGAGATGGACAAGACTGAAATGACTAAACAATAATAAATGCTCTTGATAAACATCACCAAACATAAGCATTTCTAAATACATAGATCAATAGAATGAGAGGGTAATAATTGAAAATATGACTGTTGTATAACAGATGAAATCTGAAACACAAACATTAGTTTCAAGGCTGTTGTGCTTTTCTGACTCATTCTGAATCTTTTCCCAAAATATACAACTCAAGAACCAGCACACCTTTTCTGGCCTCAAAGTGGATTATTATAATCTATTTGGTCACATAACTTGTTTGGATTTTTCATAGTTTTTATTCTGATCATAAAATGGATGGCACATGATAGAAAGTGACCATGGAAAAGTCATACTTCAGAACCTGTTAACAAATATGCTTCATTCCTGCTGCAATGATCAGTTATATATAGTTTGTAGTAAATGCTTCTCATATACCTCAAGTAGGTATTAGTAGAAATCCTGTGCCAAACACTCAAAACTTCCACCACATTAATAATCCTTAACTTTGAAAACAATTAGAAACATGCAACTGGTTAATTGGCAATATATTGTTATCAGGGAAACTTTTACAGTGACTAGAAATTTTTCTTATATAGAAAATTTGAAAGAGGTCACTGGAAAAGAATCAGATTACAAAAGAAATCAGAGTTGTGAGTGTTCTTTGGAAGGTTGAAATAATTCATCAAAAATGAAGTTTTTGTATGAGCTTCCATTTGCTAAACATTAAATCATTGCTGAAAATTTCTACAAACAACCTGAGTTTTGAATATTTGGTCTTTTGCCCAAGGCAAACACTTTTCATTCTGTTTCTAAACTATCCCAGATTAAGATAGTAAAAAGAAAAATAAATACAAGACACATTCCTATTTGTAAAATGGAGAAACATATCCCTCTAATATTTTTAACTTTCTTTCTCAGAAGCAGCATTGTTCAGAGGAACAAGAACTGACTAAGGAAGCAGATTATTTGAGTTAAAATTCAGGCTCTGCTACTTGCTAACCTAAGAAAATGTGCTTATCCTCCTTGGTCTGTAGTTTTTCCATCTATAAAACAGGGAAACTACATTACCTTCAGTGTCCCTTCTAGCTTTAAACATATGAAATAATACCTTTAGAAACTACCCACTGATTGCTTCTAATGGCTCCTCCATTTTCCATTCTTTTCTAGACCCTTCTATAACTGTAGAGATTCTTGAAAAGGCTACTAGTCCAAATGAGTCCCAGATAAAAACAACAGCTTTTCAAAACAAGACCTTTTCAATTTGTTTTTGTTTTTGTTTTTTTAAATTAAAACTTTTTATTTGCAAAACATATGTATGGGTAATTCTACAACATTAACCCTTACAAAGCTTTCTGTTACAAATTTTTTCCTCCCTACTCCCCGCCTTTCCCCTAGATGGCAGGATATCCACTACATGTTAATTATGTTAAAATACTTGACAAATCGAATATATGTATACATATTTCCACACTTATCATTTTTGTGCAAGAAAAAATCATATCTACAAGAAAGAAAAATCAGAGTAAGGAAACACAATGCAAGCAAACATCAATAGAGAGCATGAAAATGTTATGTTGTAAGACCTTTTCAATTTGAACCCATCAAAGATTGCATTCTACTGGTAGGGATTTGAAAAACTATACCATATAACAATGAATCAATTCAACAGGTCTTCAGTTGGGAGAGGACTATAGAGCTATTGAAAAAGTTACTATGTCCTTTTCTTATGGTTGGAACTCTTAGAGGAGAGGCAGGGAATATGCAATAGATGGGCCATATAAGGCTCACGAAATTATTTGGTCTGGTCCTGCCAAAGCAACTGCAGGCAACAACAACCTCCCACTGCTTGAGTTCTTTAAGTTGATAATTTTGTATGATTCACAAATGATGTTATAAATATCCAAATGGCCGTTGGCAGAAAAAAATGTTCCCCACCCCTGTTTTAGAGTGTTGGAACTGGATTTTACAACTGCAGTGGCCTTCCATAATGAAAGCTAAAAGAATTTGTGCTTTAGAGATTGACTCATATGTATATCCTAGAAATTACAACCACTTTCAACTTCTAAACACTGAACGGCTACATTATATGTATAGGATTTCCAGTGTTGCCTCTACTAATTGATTTTCCTTATGGATGACTTTTGGAGGGGCAAGAAGTGATTTAATTAATCCCTTTTGTTTTTATATCACATTTATTTCTGAAGCTATTCCTCTCTTCTCTCTTCCCTTTCCTAAAAGACTTTCTTTTGTAATAGCAATTAAAAAACAAAATCAAAAGAAAAGGCAGTTCATCAAAATCAGTGAATATATTAACTGTTCTTGACAGCATCTGCAGTAAAAGAAGGTGTTTTCTCAATTCTTCTTCAGGGTACTCAAACATTATTATAATTATCCGGTCTTCGACTTTATTTTATTGTTATTTCAGTTTACATTGTAGTTATTGTACAAATTCTTTTCCTGATTGCATTTACTTTGTTCTGTACTATTTCCATAGAGGTTTCTACATGCTTCTCTGAATTTTTCACATTTGTCATTTGTTACAGTATTGTGTTGTTTTCTTTTGTTTTTTTTTTTTTTTAATTGTTGTTGCTATAGTTTTTTCAGTCATATCCAACTCTTTGTGACCACTTTGGTATGTTTTGTTGACAGAGTAACAATATTAGAGTAATATTGCCAATTTTTTCCACCAGCTCATTTTACAGATGAAGAAACTGAGACAAACAAGGTTAAGTGACTGGCCTAAGGTTACACAAGTAGTAAGTGTCTGAGGACAGATTTGAATCTCTCAAAGATGAGTCTAACTTCAAGCCTAGTGCTCTGTCCACTGTGCCACTGAGCTGCTCTTGTTAGTGAATAATTCAAAATTAACTATTCTCCAATTAATGAACATCTACTTTGTTGCTAGCTCTTTGCTACTAAAAAGAAAGCTGCTATGAATATTTTATTCTGTGTGGAATCTTTCTTTTTGTCTTTGAATTGCTTGGGTTAAATGCCTGTTAACTTGGATGTTGAAGAATATGGTCATTTTAAGAGTTGTTTTATATAGCTAAAAAACCCCAAAATTCTTTTAGGGGAATAAAAGGTCTGTTCTCAAGGGAAATAATGAAAAATAAAGTAGGAATGTATGGAGAAAATCCCATGGTTATTTGATTAGTATAGCCTAAATCTATATATTAATTTTGAATGACTCTTTAGCACAAGAAATTGATCAAAAACAGCTGGACTAATCAGAAGCTTAGTTATTACTTTTTTATCACACAAAAAGTATCATAGATTTACATTGGAAGGGACATTAAGAAGCCATTTAATCAAACACTATCATTTAACAGATAAGGAACCAGAAATTCTAAGTGGTTAAGTAACTTAAGTATATAAGAAAGGCAAGATTTGAACCACCATCTTCTAATTTTTTGACACTGTGGCTTACAAAAAGGAACAGTGTAGATGAAATCAGGAGAATATTTAAATTCTAACTCTATCATTTGTACAATAAAAGCCTCTAGGAAAAATCATCAAGACTACAGTTTACCCAACAATAAAGTGAAGATCATAATTCTGGTACCCTGCTTACATGATTTTTGCTATTTTTTTATTATTTTATTTATTCAAATATTACTTCCTTTTTGCTTAAATACTTGTTGCTGACTTTTATTTTGAAACATTTCCACCAAAATAAAGTGATTCATTTATCTCTGTGTGTAGGCCCACATGTAGCAGTATGTTCATGTTTGTATTACTATGAAGAATTGCAGTGGGAAGTAGGAGCTGAAGTGAGTAAAGCAAGATGTGCTTCAAAGGAGCCCTTCCCTTCCACTTTAAAAGCATTCTATTTCTTATTAATTCTGGACCTCAAAGCACATGTTCCTGCTTACTACCAGATCAGACTGACCCTGAAAGGGTAGCTGTCATCAGTGAGCACACTTTATAAAAATGAAAAGGACATATGGAGTTAAAGATATAGATTTGGGTAAGGGAAGGATGTTATTAACATTAACAATTATTTTATTGATGAAAATCCCTAACAAATGTTAATAACTACCATAACTGTCATACCAGTAGTTGCACACTTATTTTCTACCACCTTTCTTCACTATATTTTTGATTTGTAGAGGAAAGAAGGCAATGATGAAAAAGTACCACTTTAGTAGAAAATAAAATGTACTTAGGAAATAGAAGGCACACAGTCCAGAAGCTCAGGAACCTGGCTTTTTTGTCTTCAAAGAAGTAACAACCAATCCAGTGAAATGTGAAATGTTGTCATATTGTTTTTCTTTGCAATATTTAGTTCTTACTTTAGTATATGTGTTGCTGAAGCAAGCACTAGTTCTTACTTTAGGATAGTATATATTAACAAAACAAAAATAAATGATCTTCATCTTATTGAAGAATCATAGTGCAGTGAAAAGGACAATAAAAATCAAGTTAGAGAACTTAAGTTTTTAAACATGAGTAAGATACCTTTTTGTGATTTTGGATAAGTCATATCCCTCTCTAGATGTTGGAGGTTTTATAGGTAAAATGAGGGAGTTAGACTAAATGGTCTATCCAGACCCTTCCAGTTCTGAACTTAGGATTCTAAAACTATATGTGAATTATTAGCTATTCAGGTATCATTAGCTTTATGTGAATTATTAGCTATTCAGGCATTCTTTTAGCATGTATTTGTTACAGAATCTAGAGACAAAAGAGACTTCAATGTCATCTTATCTAACTCCCTTATTTTACAGATGGAGAAAGAGAGAAACTGGGGTAGATAGATGGCTCATTGGATAGAGCACTAGCCTTGAAATCAGGAGGACCTGAGTTTAAATGTGGCCTCAGAAACTAAACACTTACTAGTTGTGTGATTCTGGGCAAGTCACTTAACTCTAATTGTGTTGTAAAAATAACTAAATAAAAAGACAAAGGGGTGGTGTTAGTGGTGTTAATGCATCCAATGCATATTTTGTCAGAAGATTAAAAGAAGATGCAAGGGGAAAAAATCAGAGGATGGCTTGCAGGTTTTCCTGAGAATGTCAAAAGACTAGTGGAGTTTGTGTTAATGCAACCAAAGGCAACAAGAAATGTCATTTTATGAGACATTTCATCATCTTGTACTTCAGTGCTAATGATAAGCATTTGCATGAAGATCACCATGAGAATAATTGCAGTTTATGGAATAACATCTGGTGCAGAGGCTAAGAAGATAGAGAAATTCTATGAAGAATTCAATAAAACACACCAAATGAATAACCAAAAACACTTCCTATAGAGACAGGGGACTTGGGTTCAAGTTCCTCTTCTGATACTTTCTACTTCTATGATTTTGGGCAAGTAATTTAACCTCTGTAATATATATGTATATATATATATATATATATATATACATATATATATATATATACACCTGTATATATATATATATACACATGTAAATGTGCATTTGTATATATATATTCATTTATGCATATATATTTACATGTACATTCAGATACATACCTTTTTCTATAAATGCACTTTTCCTGTTGTTTGTATATTGTTTTCAAGCCACAAAATGCATTATCATTGACTTTTATGTTTTACACATTGACTATAATTTGAGTTGAAGTTTGTGCAATGTAGAATGATGAAAAATCTCAGAGATCATTCAAGGGTTAAAGTGGACAAGAAAAAAGCAGATGGAAGAAGGTCTGTGGATATTTCTTTAGTAAATAATTTTTTATGATCAACAATAGGAGTGTCACTACATTTGAATCGTAATATTTATGTTTCATGAGGAAGTAGATTTGCCATTCAAGAAAAGAAAGAGGGGAAGAGTGACTGGATTAGAACAAATATACATAGAGCAATTGTGTGCTGTGGTGGTTTTGAGAGCAAAGAGAAATTGATTCTAATGCTTCTGACAGAAAAAAAAAGCTTAGAAAAGAATATATCTTATTGTTACCAGACATAATTGATTAAGAAATATAAATAACTACTGAATGATATGCCTACTTCTTCAACTGTACATTTTTATATTAATGTACAAATGGATTAAAAATATCCTCAATGAAGATACTTGATAGGAACAGTTTTTTGTAAGTAGCATGTTATAGCAGACTAAAAATTTTGTTCCCACAAATGACCCAAACATATAGAGAGAAGGTAGAACAATACTGTTTATTATGCAGGCTATTCAAAAAGAAACAATCAAACATTTGATTAAGTAGAACAAAATGACACGTTAAAAATTTTCCAAAAGATTAATCATATATATGCAAAATTATATATTTCTCAAAATACATAGCAACAGAATTATCTTGGTTTGACTAATATCTAATTAATAATAAGGAACTCCAAAATCTAGAAAACAAATGCTTACCCAAAGTATTTGGTATTTTTATTTCTAGAGTAGGGAAGTGAGATGCCTCAGGAGAGGGAGATGATCTAATTGCTAAGCTTTCTGTAAGGCAATTTTTTGGTTACATAAAGCACCAAAGCATTTTAGTCTCCTAAATTAGTTCTCTATTCAATTCCAAGGAGGAGACTTTCTTCTCAGATTAGACAAGAATAAATGCCCATTTTAGTATTTGTAGGAGTTTTGCAGTCAAGTCTATCAGTAAAGTTGTGGAATAAGAACAGAAATGAACATATTAAAAAGAGAAAGAAAATATTCAGTAATTTGCTAATAAAATATGCAACCTATTTTAACACTGAAGTGTATGGGGCCCTGATCTTGCCCATGGCTTGTAATGTGACCTGTATAAAGCACTGATGAATTACTTGTTTCTCATTCTCTCTGGGATATTGTTTAACGAGTCTTTATTGAACAACTCACTGATATAATATCTTAAAAATGATGAGCTTAATTCATCTGCATTAAGCTAATTATCAGAAATTCATACATAGCTAAGTATGTCTCTAAATCTCTTCTCAGATTTGTGGAGTTTTTAATGCATTTATGACCTTTTGTACTTGTATAGAACATTTATCAATCTGATGAAGTTGTTCATGTATTCCCATTTTACAGATGAAAAAGTGTCAATACAGAGAAATTATGCAATTTATCCAAGACACATATCTAATAATTATCTGATTTAGAATTTGAAACCTTTATGACAGAATTTTTTCCATGATATCATATTACCCATTAGTGGCATTACATGAATTGGGACATGAATCATTGGTGTTTCTGGAGATAGTTATTAAAAAAAAGTTGTTTTTTTTTTTTAATAGCCTATGTAAAATAAGTTGCTGAGGAAGAAAAGATGTTTCCATAGAAACAAATACTTATTTACAAAGCCATAGTGATGCTAATGACCTTTCTTTCATCTTCACTAAATGCACAAAAGAATCTGTAATTATGGGAGAATGAACTTGAATTACTGTATTCACACAGAAACTTCCCTATGCATCTTACATTCATTTGTCAATCAGTGAATAGTGATTCTGTGAGCTCGGCCCAATCCTCACATCACTAAATAATTATGCAGCTGTTGTAGGTGATTTCAGGCCTCTGGCCAGGCCTTAGTTTGACCATCTATAAAATGAGGCAATTGGATAAAATTATGTTTAAGGTACTTTCCAGAGTCCAGTAAAAAAGTTTCTGCTACAATTTATAGAAGTGAATTTCTTTTATCCCGGTGCAAAAACACAGTAACAACATGAAAATGTTTGTTTTCATTCTTTTTTTTCCTCTAATGAACCAATGTTTACTTTTTTTGAACCAAGGAAAGAATTATTCACATGTTAATTCTCTCAAAAGTATGTATTTTTAAAACTCAGTCCCCAATATCCAAATTGATCTACAATCTCATTGATGCTCTCCTCAGGGAAATAGATTACAACCCACATTTCTATACAAATTTATATATGAATACATTTCTATATGAATCTTGTTCTATATCTTCCACAAGTTTGCCACAGAGGGTCCAACCAAATTTCTGTAGTGGGCTTTCTTCTTTCTTGATGACCTTATAGAAAGAAAAATTATTTCTCACCCTTGCCATATGATCAACACAATATCTTTTCCTATCATCAATATTTCTGATATTTTATATTGGGGTTCTACCACATTGGTCCTTGTTTGATTTATTTTACAGCTTACTCATATTGATCATGCAGTTTTTATTTGCTCTCTGAGTAATACAAAATGGAATTCTTTGGAGATTAAGGTTTCTTGACTCATGGTCATGCAACATTAGATTATTGTATTAAAAGTATGGACTCTCATTTCACGAAGAAATTTTGGGTCAATAAAACATCTCTGAAACTTTTTTTCTTAATGAAAGTTTATTTTTTCTAATTGCATTTAAAGATAGTTTTCAAGTTTTATTTTTGTAAGATTTTTGAGCTCCATTTTTCTCTCTCCTTTCTTTTTCTTCCCCTTTTCCAAGACAGAAAGCAGTCTCATATAGTTTATACATGTACAATCATTTTAAACATATTTCCATATTGTGTAAATATTAGTCATGTTTTGAAACAAAAATCAGAACAAAAGTGAAAACCACAAGAAAGAAAAAAACAAACAAAAAGGGGAAAATATGTTCTTTGAATCTATTCAGTCTCCATAGTTCTCTCTCTGAATGTAGATGACATTTTCCATCTGAAGTCTATTGGAATTGTTTTGGATAAACTGTATTACTGAGAAAAGCTAAATCTTGTCATAGTTGATTGTCACAAAATCTTGCTGTTGTTATGTAAAATATTCTCCTGGTTCTGCTCACTTCACTCAACAATAGTTCATGATCTTTTTTCAGACTTTTCTGAAATAAGCCTGCTCATCATTTCTTATAGAACAATAATATCCAATTACATTCATATACCATAATTTATTCAGTCATTCCTCAACTTATGGGAATCCACTCAATTTCCAATTTCTTGTCACTACAAAAAGAGCTTCTCCAAACATTTTTTGCACGTATGAGTCCTTACTCCTCTTTTATGATCACTTTGGGATACAGACCCAGTAGTGGTACTGCTAGATCAAAAGATATATGTACAGTTTTATATCCCTCTGGATATAGTTCTAAATTGTTCTCCAGAATGACTGCGATCAGTTGGACAACTCCACTAACAATGCATTAGTATCTTAGTTTTCCTCATCTCCCCCCAACATTTACAGGTATCTTTTCCTGTCATCTTAGTTAATATGATAGATGTGAAGTGTAACTTCAGAGTTATTTTAATACACATTTCTTTAATCAATAGTGTTTTAGAGCATTTTTTTTCATTCTTTTTTTTATTAAAACTTTTTATTTGAAAAAAATTAAAAAAAAACTTTTTATTTGTAAAACATATGTATGGGTAATTCTTCAACATTAACCCTT
>JAJPUD010005103.1:70605-95124 GCA_023553655.1 Myrmecobius fasciatus | reverse complement strand
TTGTACAAAAACGTTTTAACTTGATATCGTCAAAGTTATCTATCTTTTTCATTTTTTCATTCTTTTTTTTTATTAAAACTTTTTATTTGAAAAAAAATAAAAAAAAACTTTATTTGTAAAACATATGTATGGGTAATTCTTCAACATTAACCCTTATAAAGCTTTCTATTACAAATTTCCCCCCCCACTCCCCATCCTTCCCCTAGATGGCAAGAAATCCACTATATTTTAATTATGTTAAAATACTTGACAAATCGAATATATGTATACATATTTCCACACTTATTGTTGTGCAAGAAAAATCATATCTACAAGAAAAAAAATCAGAGAAAGGAAACACAATGCAAGCAAACATCAATAGAGAGCATGAAAATGTTATGTTGTGGTCCACATTTCATATCCCTCTCTCTGGGTGTATATGGCTTTCTTCACTGAACAATTGGAACTGGTTTGAAACATTTCATTGTTGAAAAGAGTCATATCCATCAGAATTGATCATCATATAGTATTGTTGTTGCCGTGTATAATGACCTCCTGGTTCTGCTCATTTCACTCAGCATCAGTCCATGCAAGTCTCTCCTATCTTTTTGCTTTCCTTCTAATCTTGGTTGCTTTGGTTTTGTTTGTGCAAAACCTTTTTAATTTAATGAAATCAAGATTATCCATCTTGCATTTTATAATTTTCTCTAGTTCTTCTTTAGCCATCTGCTTATCACCCTTTATGTCTAAATTATGAACCCACTAGAAAAGAGGATAAGAAGAAATCTTACTCTTAGTTTGGAGATTTTTAGCCTGGTTTATATATATATATATATATACATTTATATGTATATGTATATATAGGTATAATCTATTTTGACTCAAATCCTGTTAACCTGCCCTTAATAGGGAGAGGCATCCTAGTGATTTCACTGAAGTAGACTGGAGCCAAAATGATTTTTAGATGGTTCTGAAAAGATTAAGAATACAAGTAGTAAGGCAAATTGCCTGTAGAGAGTCTAGAGAAGTGTGAGAAGAGAGGAGCAGCAGATGAAACATGATATCCAGGTGTAGAACCATCAGAGAGAGATACTCAGAAGAAAAGGCCCAGAGAAATAATAATACAACTGTCAGTAGAAGACATTGGTGGCCTTGAAAAATTAAAATGTGATTTCCCCCCAAATCTCCATGCATGTTCATTATCTACATATGTTTCCTATATTTGTGTATCAAAGCATGATTGCTATTCACATTCACTCTTCCCACTGATGGCACATATATTAATCTCAGGCTTAGCACTAAAATGTTCCATTATTACTTTCTTTACAATACTATTTCATTAAGCGTCTTTGTTTTAAACTAATTTTGTCTCTTGGCTGACCAGGAAAAGTAAACACAGTAATGTAGACTTATTAGTTAAAGTCTTGGGTGATTATGGACTCCTAAAGTACTCTGAAGCAGGCATAACTTTTCTGTTGATCTATGTGTGAAAAGGCAATATACTTTACTTTTTATCTTCTTTTTCTTTTGCTCTTTCCCCAAAAAATTATGCAGCATAATTTTGTCAATGAAGGATATACTTTAAATTTTGTTACAGAATACCACAACTTTTTATTCAAAGTTGTCTTGATGCATTGCAATAGAGGCATTTTAAGCTCAGGCTACTCTAATTGCATTCAATTAGATTTTATTTAGACTCTTTATCTCACTGAAGGAAAGCCAACATTTTCAGTTTAAATTAAAGTAAAATTAAAATTAAATTTCTGCTCATCCTGAAAAAATTGAGCAACCTTCCTCACCTTTGCTCTACGATATACTGAATATTTGGATCTTTTTGATTTTATGCTGTTTGTTTACAGCCTCTTTCTTAGTTCTCTAAATTTTTTTCTATGATCACATTTTTCTTCAAGTGTGATTTTTTTTCTTTTACCCTATAATCTTTTGGTTTCATCCTCAGGATCCTTATAGCTACTTAACTGGATTAAGACCTGGCATAGAGATGAGATTAAAGATTAAGAAGCTCAAGTATAACCAGATAAAAATTTAATATGTTTTCATCTCAGAGCTGAAATGTAGAAAGCTTAAGTATGCAGAGGTGTTAGCCATGAACAATATGGTAGTCACTTTATATTAATTTTACAGGGTAGGTTGATAATAGTAGCAGCATCTCAGAACTGGCAGGATGTTGAACTATGTAAATGAATGTAGAAAGTCTTCATCCTTCCACTTTTATTAAACTATCTCCTTTTAAATTCTCTTTATTTGCTCTCAGAAAGAAACAAAAGAGATTAATCCAACTCTTTTAGTTACTACCAAACTAGCTAACACAAACATTTTCAAAATTAAATGAGTATGGGGCAGGTAGGTGGCGCAGTGGATAGACTACCAGCCCTGAAGTCAGGAAGACCTGAGTTCAAATCTGGTCTCAGACACTCAATGTTTCCTAGCTGTGTGACCCTGGGCAAGTCACTTAACCCCAATTGCCTCAGGAAAAAAAAATTAAATGGGTATGAAGGGCAACCATATTAGAACCTTGCTGTAGCAATACTTTTCAGTTTTAAGTGGAATCCATCTTCTAGTACAAAGAGTGGGTTTAGCTTCTGAAGTTTTTGAAAAGTAAGGATTGTCATATCCTCTATGCAAATATAACACTGTGATTGGTATATAATAATTCCTTAAGAAATGTTTTCATTTATTCATTTAGAGCATTGTTGTGAGCAAAGCACTTTTCATACTTTAAAGAACTTTCTAAATGTGAACTATGGAAAATGAAACTATGCTTAAAAGACAAGCAAACTGTACAAGCTCTTTGACCTAGCAATACCATTACTAGGTATATATCCTACAGGAACCTATAGGTTCAGATGAGAAAAAACAAACATGACGGATAGGTACATAATTGCCCAAACACAAAAAATGAAATGTCCTGTTCATGGAACAGTAAGTTGGCCAGAAGTTAGTGAATTAGTGTAACTGGATTAAAGAATACATGATATATATTGGATTACTTGCTATCTAAAAGGGGGGGGGGGAGAATGGGAGGAATTGGAATACAAGATTTTGCGAGGGTTAATGTTGAAAAATTACCCATGCATATCTTTTGAAAATTAAAAATCTTAAAAAAAAATACATGACAGAGTATGGCATAAGAAGAATGGGAAAGGAGGATGGGATTAAATTATCAAGGGCTTTTAGCACCAAATAAAGGATTACATATTTGATTGTAAAGTCAATAAAAAGCCACTGGAATTCATTGAGAAGATGGATGACATGATAAGACCTGTACTTTAGCAAAATCATTTTGGTGACTGAATAGAAGCTGGATTAGACTAGAGGAAGACCTGAGTCATGTAGATCCACCAGAAGGCCACTGTAATAATCCAAATGTGAAGTCATGAGGGTCAATATGAGAGTGATGGCAATGTCAGAGGAAAAGAGGGTGTGTATTTGAGAGATATTACCAAGGTAAAATCAACAAGCCAGGGCAACATATTGGATATGAAAGATGTGCAAGAAATAATAAAGAGCTGACAATAGTGCCTAAGTTGCAAGCTGGGGGACTGTGAAGAGTAATAAGAATGTTTGGAAGGGAGGAAGATTAAGGGAAAAAATAATTCAGTTTTGGACATTTTGAGTTTAAGTTGTCTACTGGATATCCAATCTGAAATGTCAGAAAGGCAGTTGGAGATGTGAGCCAGGAGGTCAGATGAAATATTTGGGCAGGATAAGTAGATTTGTGAATTATCAACAGATATGATAATTAAATCCATGGGAACTAATGAGATGATCAAATGAAGCATCATGGAGGGAGAAAAGGAAGAGGACCTAGGATATGATTCTCAGGAATTGTTACCTTTAGAGGACATGATTTAGATTAAGATCCATCGATGAAGACTAAGAGGTGGTCAGATATGAAGAAAGAGAACCAGGAAAGATTGGAATTCTGAAAATCTAGGGAGAAAAAAAGCATAAAGCAAGAGGGGAATCATTAACAGTGTCAAAGACTACTGAGAGGTGAAGGAAAAGGATGATTGAAACAAGACCATTGGATTATGACATATGCATATGACACATTCTACTAAAAACATAATAGAGTCCAAAAGAAAGTGGGCTCCAACTCAATGCATATTTGACAAAAACTTAACTCTTAAGTTCTTGAAAATTATTTTGTTAGAGTAATTATGGTGTGGCTTTTTTACTGTGATCCTTGTAGAACCTTGATTCTGCTTTTGTTTCTTACATCCACTGTGTCCTTGGTTCTTACTATCAGCACTTTTGGGCACATTATTGGGGTCCTAATGAAAAAGTCTGTATCCTTTGACTTTCTAAATTCCAAAAGGTCTTTCTTTAGGTGGTTGAAGAAACTTTAGCTAAGACCAGGCTCACTCTCCTTTCCCTATTCTCAAGCTCTTTCTTCTAAGGAGTGTGGTTGGAGGTTTCCACAAGTAAACAGATGAATGCTCAAACTGATTTTTGAACTTGCTCATTATTTAATAGAAAACTTACAAGATGTGGCAAAGCTTCTTCCCCCAACTGAAGCATACCATACTGGTTAATCCACTTTTCAAGACATCTAAATGTATCAAGACTTTTCATTATTATAAAGCCTGGGATTACAGCCCCTCCCTTACAGATGGAAGAGAGTCAGTCTAGACACAAGAATTAAGTGGCTGCAAGTTGATCAAGTTGTAGCACGAAAGATAGTGGCTTTTAAGAATTTAAGGATTAACAAGCTCATTATTTCTTATTGAATATTGCTCCTTCTCTTGGACCTTGAGAAAACTTCTTAAAAAGTGTAATTTATTCCATAGATCAATAAGAAAATTATCAGAGAGGAGTTGGACTTCAAATATTTAAAGAATTGTCTTGTGGAAAGAATAGGAAAAAATGTACACAGTTCCAGGAGCCTGATCTGCCATCAATGGGTAGAATTCCATAGATACAGATGTCTGTTCAAGATAAGGGATTTTGTATTTATTAACATAAACAGTCTTCAGAGGAAAAATAACAAAAATGTATAGTACTTTTAAATTTCTGAAGTGTTTTACATTTGTTTTCTCATTTGATACAACCACTTTGGGAGATAAATGCTATTATTAGCTTCATTTTATAGGCAAGGTAACTGATGAGAAAAGTTGACTACCCCATGGTCATACAACTAAAATAAGATTTAAACTAAAACCTGCTTTGTTACATGTCTACTTTTTTTTTTTTTTCCAGTATGATCAGCATCCTTGTTCCCAGAATTATTCAAATACAGGTTGAATGGAAGATCAGCAGTGGATAGAGTGCAAAGCCTAGAGTCAAGAATCCTCCTCAATTTCCTGAGTTCAAATAAGGCCTCAGACACTTACTAGCTGTGTGACTCTGGGACAATCACTTAACCCTGTTTGTCTCAGTTTCCTCATCTGTAAAATCAGCTGGAGAAGGAAATGGCAAACTACTACAACATCTTTGCCAAGAAAACCCCAAATGGACTCATGAAGAGTTGGACATTAATGAAAATGACTCAACAACAATAACAATGAAAGGTAGTATAGTGTAGGAGAAATCATACTACGCGGTGAATTAAAAGATAAAAGACCTTGACTGAAATTTTACTACTTTTTTGCTTTCTACTTACTTTCTTGTATTAATTTTGGAAATCCACCTTTGTGGGTACTTAGTTACCTCGTCTGTAAAGTGAGGAAGGTGGGTGATGACCTCTACAATTTCATTCAGCTCTAAATATAAGGTTACTTTGTTAATGAGGTTATAGGCCAGATTTCTGCATGGGGTAAGAGACTGATTTGCAAGATGACCTTTACTGCCACTTTTAATGATGAAATAAGATTTTTATATTTTAAAATCCAAATTACTGCTGGAATTATCTAATGGTTTTTACAACTTATATTATTTTTTGGGAATAAATGATCTTATAACATGTCAACTGATAATAAATAATTCAGGGAAGCATTAACTTGGATAAATCTGGGTTAAGTTTAGAAATTAATTTTGCCTTCCAACCAGCTTCATGCATTAATGTCACAATTTAAAAAAATTGGATCTTATTTGAGACCCTTTAGATTAGTTAAAACTATAAATTAATCTTATTGTTAGAAAATATATACAAGTTGATAATGTGCTAATTCATATTTTATATTTTACTTATTTGATAATAAACAAATGGGGGAAAATGAGAAATGTGGTCATAGAGGAATTGAAAGTGAAATATAATGAAATAAAAATGTCCACGTAAAACAATTTCACTTGATCTTCAGTGCATGTGTTTGCCCATCTTGTGTCTAAGGAAGCATAATAAATACAGTTTTGTCTTCTTTTATCATTACAAAGTGAATTTTCACTAGTTTAATCATAACCTACATTAATTTTCAGTCAGGAACTTACGAGTGAATATAATATTGCAATAAAGTATTTAGTTTTGTAATTATGGAAGAGTTACCATGTAAATGGAAAGATTGCCTACAACATTGAAAGCATGGACCAAGAAGACACTGAGGTATTTTCCAGGCTTTTGTGATTTCTCAAAAGCAAACTTCTTAAATAAAAATATAAATCATATAACATTATATATATTCTAAAATATGAAGGGACCTTGAAGATCATGTATCCAGGACTTTGGTATCTAGGAAACTGTAACCTTACATGTAAAACTTGTGTCAAAGGGATAACTTGTTTCAATGACATCCAGCTAAGAAATTCCAGAGGTGCAATATGATTGCAGTTCTCCTGACTCCCCATATCTGCTAGGTGGCAAGTGGATAGGGTGCTGGGTCTGAAGTAAGGAAGAGTTCAATTCATATCTAGACTCAGACATTTACTGGAAGTAAAACATCAAATCACTTCAATTTCTTCAATATAAAATGGGAATAATGATAGCACCTATATCCTAAGTTTATTGTGGGGATCAAATGAAATGTTTATAAAGTGCTTAGCACAGGAATGGGTACATAATAAGGCGGTACAAATGCTAGTTGCTATTATTATTGTTGTTGTTATTATGACACCATGGTATTTTTAATGGAATCACCTTTTCTTGATTTTTAAAATCTGAATTAATTACTTTTTTTTCCCCCAAGCTTCATCTAAAGAGTTTCCAAGTCTCAGGAGAATAGTTTCCTCTGAAAAGTTCTCTTTTCCATTGAAACAGTCTCTTGTTTTTCTGAAGTCTTCTTTCTCACTGAAGCAGAAAACAGATTGATGATTATTATTGTTAGTAAGCATATTGTAAGCCTTCACACTGCTCAAATAAGAATTATGTCAATATTTTCCTTTCAAAACAACAACAAAAAAATCCTTTGCAATATTTTGGGTCAAAAGCCTTCTTATTAAAAAGTGCCAAAATATGAGTCTCTACAATTAGAGTGTAACAGCTGCAGTTGAGCTTTTACAGTCTAATGGGTAAATAATCTGTTGTCAAAATGAGTTCTTGTACAAGCATACATATTTAGATGATAGACTGAAGTGCCTTTGAAGGAGTTGTTAAGGTCTGCTGGGTAATTAATGCATATTAAAATAGGTATGAAATGCATAAATGCATGGATTTGAATGAGTCGGCACTATACATTTATTCTGGCCCATTTGGTATTTTTTGGCACAAAGATGAACTTGTATAGATAGGTAACATGACCTTATAGAAAATGCCAACTAAAATTCACTTCAATTTTGCAAACATTTATTAAAAGTCCTCTCTAGGTAGGAAGTAGCCTAAGAGAGCCCTGATTTTGGAAAGGAGAGGACATTTAAGTCTTAGCTCTGTCATTTATTACCAGAATAACCTTGGGCAATTTCAATTCTAAGATATCTAAGTTTCATCATTTATCTAATTAGGATAGTGGTAGTTTTACTATCTGTCTTGTAGGATCACTTTGGGAAAAACATTCAGTAAACGAAGATGATTAGAATTGTTCCAACTGAACCTCAGATGGCAGAACCAGAAACAAGTGAAAATTGAAAAGAGATAAATCTAGATTTGATGTTAGGATTCTAAGAATTTGAGCTGCCTCGTGGAATTTAGTAGCTTTAGGTTTCCCTTTTCTGGAGATCTTCAACGCAATGCTGGATGGTCACTTGTTGGATATGCATGACATGGATAGATTAGATGGATGAATGGATGTGTGTGGGGAGAGAGGGGAGATAGGCAGGCAGACAAAGACTCAGAGACAGAAACAAAGATAAGACTGAGAGACTAAGAAAGACAGAGAAAGAGAAAGAAAGAAAGAAGAACAGAGAGAGACCCAGAGGGAAACAGAAAGGCAGAGACAGGCAGAGAAATGTGGTGTGTGTGTGTGTGTGTGTGTGTGTGTGTGTGTGTGTGCATGTGTGTGTGTAAGAGAGAGATAAAAATTGGTTGATCAGTTGTGTCAGTTCCAGAATTGGGAATATGAATACAACCAAGCAAAACAGATTCTGTCCTCAAAGAGCTTATATTCTAATAAGAAAAGTCTATACATGTTGTTTTAAAGACTTAAGGTTTTCAGATAAGAATTCATTATTTGGTAAAAATTTGGGAAAAGTGGAAAAGTGTGTAACAGAATCTGGTCAGGGACCAATATCTCACAACATTTATCAAGATAAGGTCAAAGTAGATACCGAATTTGGGGTAAAATTGATAATTTTGATTGAATTAAAAAGGTTTTGTACAGATAAAATGAATATACTCAAGATTCCAATGAAAGCAGAAATTAGGGAATTTTTTAATATAGCTTACTAGATAAAGTTCTCATATCTAAAATATATAAAGAACTTTGTCAAATATTTAAGAACACAAGTCATTCTCCAACTAATAAGTGGTCAAAAAATATGCACAGGCAGTTTTGCAATGAAGAAATCAAAACAATTTATAGTCATATTAAACATACTAATTTACCATTAATTAGAGAAATGCAGATTAGAGCAAGTTTGAGATATCATTTTACACCTACCAGATTATTAAATTGTTAGATGGGGAAAGTAGCAAAGAAAATATGGGAAAAAATGGGATACTAATTCGTTGTTGAAGGAATTGTGAAATTTTCCAACCATTTTGGAGAGCAACCTGGAATTATGCATTAAGAGTTATTAAACTACCTACATCCTTTGACCCTGCGATACCATTTGGTCTATTTCCAAAAATAATTAGGGAAAAATGAAAAGAGCTTATAAATTCTAGGATGTTAATAGCAACTCTCTTTGTGGTGGCAATGGATTGGAGATTTCAGGGATGTCCATCAATTGGGAAATGATTGAATAAGTTCTGCTATATGATTATGATGGGATACTGCTGTACTATAAAAAATGATGAGCTCAATGATTTTAGAAAAATATGGAAAAACTTACATGAGATAATGAGTGAAATGAGCAAAACCAAGAGAACTTTGTATAGAGTAATAGCAATATTGTTTTAAGAATGTTTTTATGAATCATTGTTTTAAGAATGATAAAATGCCAGTCTATTATAAATACCCAACGGTATTTAAGTAAAAGACATATAAAGAAAGAAACTATCTGCATTCCAAGAAAGAACTGATAAGTATATACAGAACAATTTTATATATGTATCTATTTGTGTCTAATTATAGCCATCTCAAGGGCAAGGAGAGAGAGGCAAGGGGAAAAAAAAAGAAATTAACATAATAATTTTGTTGCATATTTGAAAGAAATAGCAAGTTGTACATAGTAGATATGTAGCTTCATGTATAACCATCTTTTTATTTTGCCATGCTATGGAAATGCTTGTTTTCTTTCATAAATTAAAAATAAAAAATATTCAATAGAAAGATGAATAGAAGTGCTAAGTACTATGAGATATGCAAGTGGCACAGTTGTTATCTTCAAAGAGATTATTATCTTACAGGATAGATAAAACATGTTTCTAAATATAATAAAAAATAAAGTGCCAAAGTATAATGAAGAAAAGAGTGATTTCAGATTTTTCATATCAGAGAAGACTTCCTGACCTTTCAGAAGGTGGGGCTTGGATGAAATGTAGGGCCTTAGAAGTGATGGCAAACTAGAAACAGCAATATGGTATGGCATGAGCAAGTATTATTTCCTCAGTCAGTAAAATATAGGATTTGTTCAGAGCAAAGTGAGAATGGCTTGGCAATAGTATAGAGCAGTAGTGTGAGGTAGGGCTAGACAGGTAAATCATGTGATGTTTTATAGTTTTTCTGATTAGTCTTCCCAAAGCTAGGAGCAAGGGAATCAAAGCATACTCTCAAATGCAAATCTATATGTTAAAATGAATTAAGTTGTGACAAGTACCCACCACCTTGAGTTAAATCACCTAACTCAGGAGTCACGTTTGCCTCTCACTCATCTCTACAATTAAATTAATCATCTTAGGGGCTTCTCTTTCAGAGACAATACTGGACATGGTCATCCATTGGACTGAATGAGGATCAGATTTTATTTTTCCAAATACATGCAAAGATAATTTTCAACATTCATCTTCACAAAATCTTGTGCTCCAAATTTTTCTCCCTCTCCTCTTCTCTTCCTCCTCCCCAAGACACCAAGAAATTGGTTAAACATGTGCAGAGAATTAGGTTTTAAAATAAGCAGCACCAAATTCCTTTCAATGATTTCTTGGAGTTGTGTATTAATTTCTAGATAAGTAGCTTCCTAAACTACAGTTCTTGCATGGAATCCAGTAGCTATTTCCAGATATAAATGCTTCTTTTGGAGTTATATGAGGTTCCTGTGATGGTTGCGGTAGCTATAGCATAGAGTAGTTACCCAATAAAGAGGGAATCCTAAATTCAAAAGCAGAAACTTTTGATTTTATTCATTAGACAATGTAAAACCACAGCAGATATTTAAGGAGGTAGAAGTAAGATCACAGTTGTATATTGGATAGAAAACTTCTCTCTCTCTCTCTCTCTCTCTCTCTCTCTCTCTCTCTCTCTCTCTCTCTCTCTCTGTGTGTGTGTGTGTGTGTGTGTATGTGTGTGTGTGTTGTGTGTGTGAGAGAAGACAGAGACAGAGACACACAAATAGGCAGACAGACAGACAGATATAGAGAAAGAGGGAGACAGAGACAGAGAAAGATAAAAAAGAGAAAAGACAGAGACAAAGAGAATAATTAGGAGGCTGTTAAATAAGTCCCTCTGGATGATAATGAAGGACTTAACTGAGATTATGTAATGAAAAAGGAAGAAATAAGTGACAAACTGATTTGAAGTTAAAATAAATGGGATGGCACAACTGGTTTAATATGGGGAGAAAGCTAGAGAGGAGTTAAAATGATTGTCATATACTTTGAAATGAGATTGGAAATGTAAAATTCTAGTTGAATAGTATTAAGAACAAATTAGAAATGTGCTGAGCCCAACTAAGCTATCATGAAATATATTTGATTCTTTATATTATACAAAGTACTATGGTAAGTAGTATGTCATAACATATATATGTCATTGGTGTAGCTTAAAGAAACTAGAATTGGGAGATGAAATAAAATCCATGCTGAGATACTTGCTATGTATTTGACTGGACAAGATATTTCTTTGATCCTTGATTTATTCATCTTTGAAATGAAGATAATATTTATATAGCATGTACTTCACGTAGTTTTATAAATAATCACAGATGAAAGTTTGTAAGCATTTGTATAGCAGCCATTATGTATAAGACAGTCAGCTAAGTGATTTTTATGAATATCTCATTTGATCCTTATAACGGCTTCGTTAGATATTTTTACAATTAAGGTAACAGAGACAAACCATAGTGAAATGACTTGCTGAGGGTCAAATAGTTAATAAATGTTTGAGGTTGAATTTAAATTCAGGACTTCTTCACTTCAGGCCCAGTACTCTATGCATTATACCACACGTTGCTTCTAGTAGCTGCAATGTAAATAACCTTTAAATTTAAATTATCATTGTCTCCTTTGAACTTCAGAACAGCACTATGAATGAGATAGGCACTTCAAGTAATTATATGGAATTGTAAGAAAAGTCCTGGACTTAGAATTAAGAAGATCTCAGTTCAAATTCTACTCCATATACTTGAGTGGACTTGGACAAATCATATAAAACACTTTTGACCTCTATTTCTTGACCTTTGAAATGCAGATAGTAATAGAGTCTCCCCTACAAAGTTGTTGTAAAACTTAAATGAGATAAGATATTTAAATCACTTAAAATCATTTGATGGAGCCAAGATGGCAGAGTGAAACCAGGAAGTTGCTTGAGCTATTCCAGTTTTCCTCAAAAACCACATGAAACCAAGCCTCTGAATACAGTCTGATAGAATGAAACTAGTATCCAATTCAAGAGAGACTGGAAAACCTTCAAGAAAAGTCAGTCATGTATATCAACACATGTTATGTTAACTTCTTTTTTTCTATTTGTTTTTTTTGTTTGTTTGTTTGTTTTAATCTCTTCCATGGATTTTCCTTTTTGTTCTGATTTTTTTCTCCCAACATGGTTCATAAAGCAATGTGTACTAAAAATAAATAAACTTAAAAAAAAAAGAAAGAAAGATCAGTCACACTGGAGTGAAAAGGGTGTTCAGGCCATCTCAGATAGACTCTGGGAAAGCTGGTGAGAGAAGGTCTTAACCACAGCAAATCAGCAACTAAAGACCCTCACTCCTGGCTCAGTTGAGGAGCAAATCAGTGGAGCAGTTTTCAGTGCCAGCTCAAAAAGGGCAAATTCTGGGAAATCAGGCTGTTTCCTGAAAAGAGCAGGCAAACTATGCCCTTCAAATACAAAGGACTCCTGGACTCAAAGACAAGGCTCAGAGATGCACAGGAAGCTTGGGACAGCACTCCCCTATCACAGGAGCAGAGCTCAACCATAAAAGTAAAAAAAAAAATAGTAATAAAAAAAATAAAAAAGAGGAAATACCAAAAGAAAAAGAAAGAAAAGGAGCAAGAAACATCAAAAAACCTTGTCTATAGAAAGCTACTAAGGTAACAAAGAAGCCCAAAACACAATCTTAAATGAGGACAAAATGTTCAAAGAATAAATCTCAAAGAGTGATAAGAACTGGTCTCAAGACCAAAGAAGCTTCTTGGTGCTCATAAATGACTTTAAAAGGCAAATAATAGAGGTAGAAGAAAAAAATGATAAAGAAAACAAGAGGTATGCATAAGAGAGTCAACTGTTTGGAAAAGGAAGGGGAAAAATGTCTAAAGAAAACTACTCCTTAAAAAGCAAAATTAACCAAATGGAAAAAGAGATTAAAAAAAAAACTAACTGAAGAAAATCACATATTAAATACTTGATCAGGGCAAGTGGAAAGTAATGACACTGTGAAACAACAAGAATCAGTCAAACTAAAAAAATGGAAGAAAATGTGAAATACCTTATTGAAAAAACAATTGACTTGGAAATTAGAACCAAAAGAGGCAATTTAAAAATTATTGGCCTTCTGGAAGGCCATGATTAGAAGAAGAGCCTGGATAGCATTCTTCATGCAATCATTAAGGAAAATTCACAAATATTGTAGAAACACAGGGGGAAATACTCATTGAAAGATTACATTGATCATCTTTGGAAAGAGATCCCTACAAGGAAAACCCTAAGGAACATTGTTGCAAAACTCCAGAACTACAACCTTAAGGAAAAAAAAATACTGCAAGCTGTCAGACAAAATTCAAATACCAAGGAGAAACAGTCAGGATTAACCAGGACCTGGCAGCTTCTACAATAAAGGATTGAAGGGCTTGGAATATCATCTGGAAGGCAAAGGACCTAGACTTACAACCAAGAATTAACTACCCAGCTAGACTCAGCATCATTAAGGACAGGTGATGGAGCTTCAATGAAGAAAGAAATTTTTAATCTTTTCTATTAAAAAAAAACAGAACTAATCAGAAATTTTAATTTACAAACACAGGACTTAAGAGAAGTATAAGAAGGTAAACAGGGAAAAATATGTATTATTTAAAGGTTAAACTGTTACATCCCTACATGGGAAAACAATATCTATAACTCTTGAGAACCTTATCTGTTATTGGGACAGCCAGAGGGGGTTGTGGGTGTGGTTGTGAATGGTCCTTGATGTGATGACATCAAAGAGATAGACATTAAGGGATGGGAAAAGTTCTGTACTGGAAAAAGAGGAAAGAGGAAGTATAATGGGACAATTAATTCACATGAATAGGTACGAGACCTATTACAATCCAGGGAAAGAAGTAAACAATATAATTCTAAAGAATAAGTGGGTCAAACAACAAATCACAGAAACAATACATAATTTTATTGAAGAGAATGACAATAATGATACAAAACAACAAAATAGATAAATATTTGGTTAATCTGATCAGAAAATGGAAAGAAAAAAACCAAATCACCAGCATCAAAAATGAAAAGGTTGAACATACCATCAATGAAAAAAATTAAAACCATAATCAGTAGCTATTTTCCCCAACTGTTTGGCAGCAAGTCTGACAATCTAACTGAAATGGATGAATATTTACAAAATTATAAATTGCCCAGGTTAACAGAAGAGGAAATAAAAATACTTAAATGGTCCCATTTTAGAAAAATTGAACAACTTATTAATGAACTCCCTACAAAAAATCTCCAGGGCCAGATGGATACACAAGTTAATTTTACTAAACATTTAAAGAACAATTAATTCCAATACTATGTAAACTATTTGGAAAAATAAGTAAAGAAGGAGTACTGCCAAATTTCTTCTAGGACACAAATATGGTTTTGATACCTAAACTAGGAAGAGCCAAAACAGAGAAAGAAAATGACAGACCAATCTTCCTAGTGAATATTGATGCAAAAATTAATATTAGCAAAGAGATTACAGCAACTTATCAGCAGGATAATACACTATGACCAAGTGGAATTTATACCAGGAATACAGGGTTGGTTCAATATCAGGAGAATTATTACTATAATCAACTATATCAATAGTAAAATCAACAAAAATCATATGATGATCTCAGTAGATTTCAATAAATATTTTGATAGAACACAGCACCTATTCCTATTAAAAACAATAGAAAACATAGGGATAAAGGGAGCTTTCCTTAAAATAAAAAGCAGTATCTATCTAAAACCAATACCAAGCATTATTTATAATGGGGAGAAACTGGAGGCATTATCAATAAGAACAGGGGTAAAACAAGGATGCCCATTATCACCAGTATTATTCAACACTGTACTAGAAATGTTGGCTTTAGTAATAGGAAAAGAAAAAGAAATTAAAGGAATTAGAATAAAACCATTACTCTGCATATGGTATAATGATATATTTAGAGAATCCTAGAAAATTATCCAAAAATCTACTGGAATCAATTCACAGCTTTATCAAAGTACAGGATATAAAATAAACCCATACAGATCATCAACATTTCTATATATTACTGACAAAGCCCATCAACAAGCAATAGAAAAAGAAATTCCATTTAAAATTACTGCAGACAAAATAAAATACTTGGGGGGGCGGAGCCAAGATGGCGAACTGCAGACAGCGTTCTCTGTGAGCTCCTGAGACCTTCCCTCAGACCCAGACAAATTGAGCCTCCGAACTGGTTCTGGAAAGAGGGTGCCACCAAACACTTGGACTACAACGCATTTCTATCAAATATCTACTTTGAAAGAACTTCTGAGATCAGTTTTAGACGGACAGGGGATCGAACAGCTCCCGGCGCTCAGACACCAGAGCGCAGCCGGGGTGCAAGTCCGGGGCTGGGATGGACTAGAAGATTTTAGGCTGCCAGGAAGTCCCTGGGAGAAGCTTGGGCCACTTTGCTCTGCTTGCGGGCAGGTGCTTTGGCAGGTCTACCTTTGATAAAGGGTGGATTGAGAGCAGCTGAAAGTGTGGTCCTAGTGCGGATCTAGCCAGATCAGCCCCAGACAGGAAGTCAACTTGGCAAATTGCCCCAGGGCAAATTGAAATCACTGCTGCTGCTGCTGCTGCTGCTGAAGAATTCCCTGCTGGTGACTGATACCTCAGCTAAACATCATGAGCAAGAAGAAGAGAGCTCTCACCATAGACAGCTTTTACGGAGAGAAACTAGAGAAATCCCCAGATCCTGAGATTCTGAAAACAATCCCAGATAAAGCCACACAGGTGGACTTAAGCTGGTCTCCCTTTCAGAAGGCTTACCTGGAAGATTGCATAAAGAATCTCAAAAGAGAGCTAGAAGAAGATTGGGGAAATAAATTGAGAGCAGTGCAAGAAGGAAACATCGCCCTGCAACAGAGATGTGAAAAACTGGAAAATAAGTCTGGTGAATTGGAAAAAGACAAAAATTCACTGAAAAACAAAATTAGTGAATTGGAAAAAGACAACAATTCACTGAAAAATAAAATTAGCAAAATGGAAAAAGAATGTAATGAACCAAAAAATTCAATTGGCCATTACAAAAGGAGCTAAAAAAGATAACTGAAGGAAATAATACCTTAAAAATTAAAATTGAACAAATTGAAATGAATGACTCAATAAGACTTCAAGAATCAGTCAAACAAAAACAAAAAATGAAAAAATAGAAGAAAATATGAAATATCTCCTAGGAAAAACAACTGACTTGGAAAACAGATCCAGAAGAGACAATCTAAGGATTATTGGACTCCCTGAAAGTCACAATGAAAAAAACAACCTTGATGCTATCTTCCAGGAAATCACGAAAGAGAATTGCCCTGATGTTTTAGAATCAGAAGGCAAAGTTGGCATTGACAGAATTCACCAATCACCTCCTGAAAGAAACCCCAAAATTAAAACCCCAAGGAATATCGTGGCCAAATTTCAGGACTATCGCACCAAGGAAAAGATATTACAAACTGCTCGAAAAAAACAGTTCAAATACCGAGGAACTGTCATTAGAATTACACAGGATCTGTCAGCTTCCACATTGAAGGATAGAAGGGCCTGGAATCAGATATTCCTAAAGGCAAAAGAACTTCGATTACAGCCAAAAATAAGCTATCCAGCTAGAATGAGCATCATCTTCCAGGAAGAAGATGGTCATTCAATGATATAGGAGAATTTCACCTATTTCTAATGAAAAGACCAGATCTGAACAAAAAATTTGACCTCCAAACACAGAACTCTAGAGAAGCGTGAAAAGGTAAAAAGGAAAGAACTCTCGAGAACTATATCTCTACTAGGGATATCCTTTAAAGATTGGGGGTATAATTTGACTTTACTTTGATAATAATCGAAAAGAAATTAGAAGTGGAAGGTATATCATACTGTAAAAAAGGGGGGGAGGGGAAAGGAGGTAAAATAAAGTAAAAAAAAGAGGAGGTAAAATAAGGCAAAGTCTCATGAAGAGACATAGAAAATCTAATATAACTGAGGGAAAGAAGGGAGGGTGATGAGTATTGTGTAAATCTTACTCTCATTAGATTGGGCTCTAAAAGAGTATATCAGACACATTTGATTTCAGGGAAAAACTTGGTCCGCTGTATAGGGAAGTAGGAGGGAAAGGAGGAAAAGAAAGGGATAAATTAATAGAAGGATTAGGGGAAAGGTGTATAAAAGAGGGAGGGTTCTAAAGGGGGGAGGACTGTTAGAGGGAGGTGGTCATCAAAAACAAAATACTTGGGAGGGGGGAAGGGAGTAAGGGGAAAGGGAAGAGAAAAATATAACTTTGGGTAAATAAGATGGCAGGAAATATAGATATAATCATTTTAACTGTGAATGTGAATGGGATGAACTCTCCCATAAAACGGAAACGGATAGTGAACTGGATTAAAAGCCAGAATCCTACAATATGTTGTTTAGAAGAAACACATTTAAAACATAGAGATACATACAGAGTGAAGGTAAAGGGCTGGAGCAGAATCTTTTATGCTTCAAGTGAACAAAAAAAAGTAGGGGTAGCAATCCTTATCTCAGATCAAGTAAAAGCAAAAATAGATCTAATTAAAAGAGAGACCACAAAATAAATGAGAAAGAAGTTAGAAAAGAACAAAATGTGAAACATAAGAAATACAACAGATATGGAGAACAGATAGAGAAAATATAAGAATAATTGGACTGCCTGAAAGTTGTCAACAAAAAATGGACCTTCATACTATAATGGAAAAAATAATTCAGGAAAATTTTCCTGGAATGATAAAACATGAGGGGAAAGTAGAAATAGAAAAAATTCACCAATCACAACCTCACTGAGATTCTTTGTGGAAAACACATAGGAACATTACTGCCAGATTTTGAAACCTTTAGATAAAAGAGAACATTTTGCAAGAAACAAGAAAAAATATTCAAATAAGTTGGAGCTACAATTAGAACTTTGCATTCAAGATCCCTTTTGTAAAGATATCCTGCTAGGCACTGGGAATACAAAGCAAAAAAAAAAATTAAACAATTTTTACTGTCAAGAAGGATGGATAGAAAGATGGACAGTTAAATGAATGAAAAACTTTTTTCAATCTCAGTTTCCCCCTCTGTAAAATGAGGATAATAATCTCACTGACCTTACAGGTTTGCTGTGAAAGTTAAAAGAGATAACATATATAAAGTGCTTTGTAAAACTTAAAACTCAGTAGAAATGTTAGTCATGAAAATGAAGATAATATCATGAGAAAACTCCTGTCAATTCATGTTGACTTTTTGTGATTTAGAATTTCAGAAAATTGCTTAGAGCACTGAGAGTTTAACTGAATTTCTCAGAGTTACATAGTCAAAATATGTTAGGGATGGAGTTTGAACATCAAGTCTTTTTGGCTCTGAGGCAATGTTTTTTATTAATTAGACTACATTGCCTCTATCAATATTATGAATTAAATAACAAATGTGTATCTGTATCAAATGATCTAACTAGGTAAAGGGATCTTCATGCTAATACCTGGGATAAATGTTTCCTGCTATAGAAATTTTCAGAGAATAAAAGGACTTGGATCCTTCATTACATGGCAGCTCAATGAATGGAATTTCCTAAGCAATACTTTCTAAATGAAGGAAAAAGTTCAATTTAAATCATCTTAGTCTCATTTTAACTTAAATATTGGGTCAATGCCTGCAGTATGAGCCAGAAGTGCAGAAACCAACTTGTCTTCTCATTGGTATCTGGAAAGATAGAGGAAAGGGATTAGAAAGGGTACTTAGAATATTATAATATCCTTGCAAAAGGCTTCTCAGACCAATAAACATTTTCCTCATTGCTATATTTAGAAGAAAAAAAACAGAGAAGGGTGAAGAAACAGACTCAGTGTTTTACAGGCATGGTGGGAGTCCCTAAGAAGAAGAATGTGAACATTGCTCGTTGTGATGATAGATTAATAAGATCTTGAGGAGGGAAGTTGAATCCAGATGTTTGCAGCTGTATTTCTGATCACAAAGGGCTTATTTGCATCTTATTCCTTTTCAAATCCTGAAAGCACATAGGCAAATGAGAAAAAAAACAGAAAAAATTATTTTGGACAGGTAAAGCCTTGTCTACCATTTCTTCTACCCTTCACTGTAATAGGAATATATTTCAAAGATTGAAATGATTCTAATTCTCCTTCATTCCACTTTTTCCCTCTTCACTAATATGCAATAATCTCTTACAGTAGAAATAAAGAAAGCATTTATTAAGTATTTACTACTATGTGCTGACCACTGTATAAGCATTAGTGATAGACATTATACATAAAGGAAAACATTCCTTTCCATCAAAGAGCTCACAAAAAGGGAAGGGAAGTATAGCATTGGATCACATGGAGATAGCCAGGAATTGAGGTGGAGGTCTGGATCCAAACAAAATAAGGCAGAAGTTTGACAGATCCCAGAGAGGTACTGGGGGAGGAGTTGCTTGGTCCTGGGGAGGAGCAAGTGAAGATGATGTCCAATGAGGAGAAAGTGTGGAGTGGGAGATGGCAATAGAGTAAATAATCACTACATTGTCTGGGTTGTTTCTTTTTGTAGATTTTTATTTAGAAATTAATTATTATTTTGTTGCACATTAGAGATTTTTCATCCAATACCACCATCTTCAAAAAATTGCTACATTCATAAATGTTAAAATAAAAAATAGGTACATAAACTCCATTTAAGGCTAAAAATTTACATGACCAATAGTTAGCAAGTACCAAAGAATAAGTCATAAAGAAAAAAAAATGAAGAGAATGAAAGGTTAATTTTTTTCCCTCTCATGCATTATATTCTGTCTTCCAAAAGACTGGATGATTCTCAATCAGACACTGGTAATTCTGTGTCTTATCATCAAGGAGACAATGGATATATCTCTATTAAAATAACTTCATCTCTTATCTCTAATTAATAGTATCCCAGCCACTGAAATTGGTGATCTCCAGTTGGATATCTCTGTCTGTGAACATTTTCAGTCATAAAGTAGGTGGATCAGAACATCCTGTTTAATTTTTTGCCTAAATCTACTTGTTGATATTACAGTATGTGGACCATGTTTTCCCAAGTTAACTAAAGGGCAGTTATAAATTTAATAGTGTCCTCTTTGGGTTTCAAAAGTCTTTATAATCTACACTTCTCTTACCCTTTATTTATTTATTTTTTTTTACTGAGGCAATTGGGGTTAAGTGATTTGCACAGGGTCACAAGCTAGGAAGTGTTAAGGGTCTGAGACCAGATTTGAACTCAGGTCCTCCTGGCTTCAAGGTTGGTCCTCTATCCACTGTGCAACCTAGCTTCCCCACTCTTTGCATTCTTATGCCTTATCTTCCTCTCTTCTTACAACCACTTTAATTTTTTAAAATCCACTGTCACTGGCACTCTTGAGGCTCCTCTCTTAGGACACAGTACCTTATTTTCAATTGGCTATCCCCATACCTGTGATGTTCTCCCTCTTCTAATTTTTTTTTTTTTTTTTTGCTGAGGCAATTGGGGTTAAGTGACTTGCCCAGGGTCACACAGCTAGGGAATGTTAAGTGTCTGAGACCAGATTTGAACTCAGGTCCTCCTGACTTCAGGGCTGGTGCTCTAACCACTGCGCCACCTAGCTGCCCCCCTTCTAATCTTTATCCCATCTCTGCCCCACACTCCTTCACACACCAGATAAAAATCTATTTTCTACAAGAAGCCTTTTCTGATGATACTATTCTCTTCCTTCAGTTTTTACGGTTGTTCAGTTGTTTTAGCCATATCCATCTTTTTGTGAGCTCATTTGGTGTTTTCTTGACAAAGATAACTGCAATGGCTTGCCATTTCCTTCTTCAACTCATTGTACAAATGAGGAAACTGAGTTATACAGAGTTAAGTGACTTGCCCAGGTTCACACAGCTTTTAAGTTCAGATTTGAACTCACAAAGTTGTCTTCCTGACTTCAGGCCTGGTACATTATCCACTGTATCACGTGGATATCTTCTTTGTACATAATTGTTTCTCTGTCTTCTCCTTCATTAGACTCAGACCTCCTTGAGAGGTCTTGAAAGATTTTTTCTTTACTTTTTTATCCCCAGTACTTAGCACATTGCCTCAAATAAAGTAGGCACTTAAATAAATGTTTGTTGATTTTTTTTTTTTTTGTTGTTATAGATAGGCTATTTATACTTGTCTTTGATCTCTTTGTGGTCTGGCAAATAAATGCAATAAAGGTAACTAAAGTACATTCTCCATGTAAAACCATTTTATTAACAGTGATATATAGGACTGCCAACAAAGGAGACCAGACTGGCCCTCTCAATAAGGTCAGTAACTCCAATGAGAGGAGGAGGTGGTAGGGAATCCTTTTTTTTTTTTTTTTTTTTTTGACATGCAGGAAAGAAGAAGGGAAATGATTCATCAATTGGCTATATTAGGAAAAGTGGGTTGGCATTCGGGTTGGCATTCAGGTGTGGCTAATCATGTCCTCTAACAATTAAGGAAAGGTTATTTTATGGCATTTATCTGTCCCTTGTAACCTTTTCTGGGGATTACCACCTTTTTTATCTTCTTGGGGGGGAATAAAGTATTTCTGAATTTACAAGGATAGGTAAGGACAGATGACAAATCTTTTAGGGGATAGCACCAAGTTAAGCTGGTTGGGGAGTATAATATCCCAGACACTTACTGCACAAATGATAACATTACTTTTCAATCATGCTTTTAAACTAACTAGGAGGAAAACCTCATTTCTGAGCAAAGTGAAGTCAGGTAGATAATAATTCAGTTATAAAAATAAATATAACATAAAATCAGTACAGCATAAATCAAAGACAATATTAATTTTTTGCAGTGATATATATCTAGTAAAGGGGGTCTACCCATCTGTTCAAAATAACATATCTGAGCCTCTATCTTCTGACTTTATTCCTGGCTAAGTCAGATGACACATGACTTCAAAACAAAGAGCCATTTTATGAAACAGAATATCAAGCTAATAAGGCCTTGCGTCATTTGGCAAGCTTTCTTAGCACCCATACTCATATGGTTGCCACCTCCCATACTTCTGAGGGAGACTGCATTCAACCCACAAGCATCTCATCACAGCAGGAACATGACACAGTCCATTTAAACTCGCAGCAGGGTGTAAAGAGAGTCTTGTCTTCAAGCAGTTTCAGGTTATCTACTTTCTTCTCAGGCTCAAAGTAGCAGTTAGTGAGCATTTTCCTCTTGGGAACTTTAGTTACAGGATGTCTCCATCATTTCAGTCCTTGCATCATGCAAACCTGGTGAATCCAAGACAATGTTCATACTCTTATTTTGGAAAAGAAGGGGCCGCTTTGTTTCCTCCTATTTTTCTCTCTTTCATTTTTGTCTCATTGTCTGTATTAATAGCTCTCTAACTCTTTAGCAAAAATATTTTATTTTTCAAGCTGGGCAGACTGAAAATACCCTTAAACTCAGTGATTTAGTTAAGTGAAAATGATATGCTATGGAATTTATACAAGATTTTTTTTTAGCATCCATAGTTCATAGAGGTTGTACTTCAAAAAGTGAGACTCTTACAATCCAAATCACTTCATGGACATGGACACTAAATATGAACATATTTGATTATATATTTACATATCTACACTTCCTAACCAGTTAAATTAAAAACACCTAAAAGGCAGGATGTGATATTATACTTAAAAAAATTCTCTACAATGACCAGCATATGACCAACATCAACAGATATTTTCAAACAATTTGATGATTAATTCAACTGAGATATATGAGCCTATTATATATGTAAAACATTGTATTTTACCACATTAAAAATAATACCCATGTAACCAGGGAGGCCTAGAGTTAATTCACTTCTTTTCTTGGAAGCGAGGAGAATAACTCAATTCTCTATATGCTTTATATATAAATATCCTTCCTGTATATTGCAATATTATGTGTATTCTCTAGGGGAAGTGTCCATTAGCCTGTTTTTAGAATTCTGCTTGCAAATTGGGCATAATAATTCTTCCATGGTACTTCCTGAGGACATAGTCTTTTCAAAAAGTATTTATTGTGTAAATTTGTACATGTAGCCTAGGACAGGGATGATTTCATAATAATAACAGCAACAACAATATAATAATTTATGTGTTTTTCAGCATTTTTCAAAGTATTTTTGCTCAACAGATAGTTATTGAAATATTGATTGATTTATGTTGTACTAGTTTTTATACATGAGTCAATATTTATAAGATGCATGTCTATGTTTTTTATTATAAGATGCATGTCTATGTTCTTTTAAGTCATTTCTTTATCTTGTAGCTATCTTTTATAAAGTAAGGCTGTCATCCAAATCCTTTTCCCATATTCTGATAATTGCCAGTGTCTTTGCAAAGCATTGCCTCTTATTACTATTAAGAGATACTTCTAAGACCTTACTGTGGTCTAAAGGCTATTAAGAAGCCGTTTTAGAAAAATGACTAGCCATTTATTTGAATAAGTATGGTTTTACTTAGTATAAAATTACAAGAACCATCAATCCTTTGCTAATGGTATAAACTGATTAGTGGCTCAGGTCAGGAAAGGTTTTCCTTCATTTGTTGTCTTTCACAAACATATACAGTACATCATTAAGGTTTTACATTCTCCCCTGGAATCTTTAGAGTTAGCCACTGTCAGAGACAAATGAGAAGGAGCTTTTTTTTTTTTCCTGGAATAGCAGACAGAAAGGTTTATCATTAATGGATGAATATTTTATTTGTATATAGTCCAAGCATAAATCATTAATTCATCTGTTATGAAGTCACAGCATTCACTGGATAATGCTCTTAAAACAAATGAATATTGAATCCTTCTGTAAAGCAGTGACATGCCATTCAAGTACTTTGTTATTAGATGCACTGGATTGCAAATGATCTCTCTCAAAACTGCTTTGAATATTTGAATGGGGAAAAGAAAGGATAACCCTGGAATTTAAACATCAACAGAGGTAGTTATTGATACTGTTAAACTGCTTTTATGAGATAACCTAATCAGCAAAGGAATCATGCTTTTCCCTTCTTTTTTCCTTCCCTCCTTCCCTCCTTCCCTTTCTTTCTTCCTCTCTCCCTCCCTCCCTCCTTCCCTCCTTCCCTTCCTCCCTCCCTCCTTTTCTCTTTCCCTCCTTCACTCCCTCCCTCTTTCCCTCCCTCCCTCCCTCTCTCCCTCCCTCCCTCTCTCTCTCCCTTCCTTCCTTCCTTCCTTCCTTCCTTCCTTCCTTCCTTCCTTCCTTCCTTCCTTCCTTCCTTCCTTCCTTATTTCCTTCCTTCCTTCCTTCCTTCCTTCCTTCCTTCCTTCCTT